>BOPN01003674.1:100000-105000 GCA_017312705.2 Penaeus japonicus | reverse complement strand
TACCGCGCCGCACGTGGTCCTGCGGTAGTGACCGTTTTAGGCCTATCGTGGTAACTACCGGATGGTCGTTTAGGTACCGAATCTAACCTTAACCCCTTCCCTTGGACGACCGGCGGGTTTCGTCTGACACAACAGTCGCTGGTAGAGTAATGATAATTACAGTCGCTATTACTAATAAGAAAAAAGGGACAACAACCTTCCGAAATTTCTTGGAAGAAGAAAAAAAAAAATCTTTTCGTCCCAGCCGGTATTTTGGTTTTCTAAAGACGGTGGTAAATAACAGGGATGATGATAACGAAAATCAATAGAATAACACAAGTAAAATTAATGAAATAATCTTTTTCTTTTTCTTTTACAATACAATGATTTAATCACCATAAACAACCCAAAACCAAAACCCATTCTACAGGATTTTCTACTTACACGTGTCTTCAATCTTCCTAACCTGAACTGATCTATATCTACCCCCCTTTCCTCTGTCCTAAAATCATCTATCCTCCGCTATCTATTTCCTACGACTTATATACTCCCTCCCCCCTCTAGTCCTCCTCCCCCCACTCCCCCTCCCCTAGTCCTTCTCCCCCACCCCCCCTTTCCCCCTCCCCCTCTCCTTTTTCGACACAGCTTTTTCGAGAGGAGGGGGGAAGGGGGAAAGGGGAGGGGGGAGAGGGGAGGGGGAGAGGGGAAGGGGAGAGGGGAGGGGGTGGAGGTAGGGAGGGAAGTAGGTAAGGCTAATGGAAAGGAGATGGGGTGCTGTGAGGTGGGAGGTGTGGGGGTGCGGGGAGGCGAGGGTGGCAGAGCTGCTGCCCTTTCTCTCTCTCTCTCTCTCTTTCTCTCTCTCACCATCACGTGACACCTTCCTCCCCCCCCCCTCACCGTGTTATCCGGTTCTAGGCCTATCTTCCTCTTTTTTTTTTCTTTTTGTTTCGAAAGGAAGAGTCCGACAGAAGGTACATGATCTATCTATAGTTTTCCTTTTCTAACGGTTTTTCCTACGTAAAGTTTCGTGAATAAAGGAGAGAGAAAGAGAAGAAGATCAAGGAAAAAGAGAAAGAAAAGGAGAAAAAGAAGAAGAAGAGGAGGAGGAGGAGAAGAAGAAGAAGAAGAAGAGGAGGAGGAGGAAAAAAAGAGGAGGAGGAGAAGAAGGAGAGGACGAAAGGTAAGAAGAGGAGGAGGAAAAAAAGAGGAAGAGGAGGAGGAGAAGAAGGAGAGGACGAAAGGTAAGAAGAGGAGGAGGAAAAAAAGAGGAGGAGGAGGAGGAGAAGAAGAAGAGGAAGAAGAGAGGTAAAAGGAAGAGAGTAGAACGAAAATAATAATAATAAATGACCCCAATCACGATTATATTGTATAGTAACTAACCTAACTCCCTCTTCGCTGCCTTTTTATATAGCCACAGCCTTCGCTTCAGATTCCTTCTAACCTGCCAACGCTATCACCAAAAATTAGCGATGCATAAACAAATAAACAAATGAAAAACCTATGTAGACCTATACATATACTCATGTCTTATCAGTAATCCTTCATGCCATGGCTTTCTAAGAGGGGGGGAGGGGGTGGCGCTCCAGGGGTGCAAGGGGGAAGATAGGGTGGGTGGGGAAGGAGGAGGGGGAAGGGGAGGGGAGGGGGAGGAGGAGGAAGAGGATGAGGATGAGGCGATACACGCAACACGGTTAGAACCACGTGAGGGGGAAGGGGGGAGGGGGAAGGGGGTAGGGGGAAGGGGTGTGGTCAAGGAAGGGGGGAGAGGGGAGGGGGGAGGGGTGTGGTCAAGGAAGGAGGGGAGGGGAGAGGGTCACCAGAGGCTTAATACTTGCGTGGAGGGAATACACCTCTCTCTCTCTCTCTCTCTCTCTCTCTCTCTCATGCTATATAATTAAAGGAAGTTTACCAAATTTACATCTATTGTTTCTTTTCTTTCTTTTCTCCTTTTTTTTCTCTCAATTCTTCTTTCTGTCTTGACTATGGTAAGCGGGTTTACAAGTCTGGATAAAGAGTGACTAATGATGAGAAAATCCATAGATGACTCACACCTTCCTCAGAGTCAAAGGTTTTCATAGCTTTTCTCTCTCTAAAGTTTCAACAAAACTAACTTCATTTATAGTGATGTTCTTTGTTGTATTTCGTCTTTATCATTTTCGAATTAATTTTTATTTCAATTTCTTACTTTTCCCCTCTTTTATATACACTTTATTTCTTTCTATTTTCTTCTTTTCGACTTTCTTTAATTACTTTAGGTATTTTTCCTGTTTTCCTATTCCTTAACTCTCTGTGCGACTATTTACTGTAAGTGTGTTTTCGAACTAAATTCAATATCCATCTGTTCTTATATCATATAATATTATTAATTACACAACTTCCCGTCCTTAAACTTCTACGTTTCTCGAATGTTCCTTAATCAAATTGATTCGCTTCTTCTCTCACCTTTCCCTCTATTACTTTTATTCCCTGTTCCTCTGAAGCGTTCGTTATCTATTATTCATTCTTGCCAATTCACTACCTAACACTTGTCTCCCCCCCCCTCCCTCCCTCCCTCCCTCCCTTACCCTTCATTCATCAGCCTGTATTACCTTTTTCCTTCATCATCATCATTAACTTCCTCTATTCATCCCTAAGCCATTCTTTCATTTGTCCTTGCCTCCTTTCCCCTTCCTCCTTCATTAACTATCCTTTCAGCCTTATCCCTAATTCATCCTAGCCTATCTGTTATCCGATCTACCTTGTCCACCCTTTTTTTTACCTATCCTTTCATCATTTTTTTCTTAATTTCTTCTATTCTTTCATCCACTCGTAATCCATCCTTCCATCCCTCCTATCCTCCCCCTTTAGCACTACCTATCCTTTCATCCTTTTCCTTAATTTCACCTAGTCTATCTGTTATCCGATCTTCCTTGTCCACCACCTTTTGCACTTATCCTTTCATCATTTTTTTCTTAATTTCTTCTATTCTTTCATCCACTCGTAAGCCATCCTTCCATCCCTCCTATCCACCTCCTTCTTTAGCACTACCTATCCTTCCATCCTTGTCCTCAATTTCACCTATTCTATCAATTATCCGATCCTCCGATCCTCCCCGCCCGCTCCCTCCTGCCTATCCTTCCATCCTTATCCTCAATTTCACCTAGTCTATCAATTATCCAATCCTCCCCCCCCCCACCTCTTCGCTCCACCCGCAAACGCCCATCTTCTCGATATAGACGCAAAACAGAAGGTCAGAAGAAGGTGGGATGTCGACACCATTAGACTCAAAGGTCCTCCTTCCTCCCCCCCCCCTTAGCTCAGTGCCTGTGGTGGAGTTTCTTTTGTACCTCGGTGTTCCGGATCGCCATTTCAACAGGGTGTGTCGTCATGGAGTTTTTGTGTTTGGCGCCCGTGTTCTGACGTAATGTTTGTATGTGTGGATGGAAAATGAAAATCGCCGTCGGGTTATGTTTCGTGTTGATGTTGTTATAATCTTGCGCAGACTGTTGTGGTGAATGATAGTTTGCGTGTATGGGGTGAATATGATAAATATTATGGGAATGATGGTGAGAGAGAGAGAGAGAGAGAGAGAGAGAGAGAGAGAGAGAGAGAGAGAGAGAGAGAGAGAGAGAGAGAGAGAGAGAGAGACGAGTTTATTGAGACAAGTGATTACGTACATCTCAAAAGGATGAGGTAACATAGGTTAGAGAGGGAGAGAGAGAGAGAGAGAGAGAGAGAGAGAGAGAGAGAGAGAGAGAGAGAGAGAGAGAGAGAGAGAGAGAAAGAGAGAGAGAGAGAGAAAAACGTGATTCATCCAGAGAACAAAAAGGAAAAGAACAGCATGGACAAGAGCTGTATATATACTGTTGTTTGCTGAAATACGAGATCGGTGGTTTAGGGACGAAAGGTAGAGAGAGAGAGAGAGAGAGAGAGAGAGAGAGAGAGAGAGAGAGAGAGAGAGAGAGAGGACAGTGAAGGAGGGGAATAAACGCCAGCTGGACAGAGAATGAGGAAAGGCGACGCAGAAGTGGTATGGAGGGAGGGGGGAGGGCCTAGTGTGTTATGGAGTGATGGGAAGTGGTGTGTAGGGGGGGGGGAGGTTAGCCCTAGAACCGCTCACACGCTTATATAATTTTGTTTTTCCTTTTTTCTACCGTTCATAGTTTAATAAAAAAATGTGGCAATTTTTTTTAAACCTTTGAATCATCGGCTCCTATGAAAATGTGTTTTATTTCTAACTTATAGAACTAGATCTAGGTCAGGAGACAAAAAAAGGTGTTTGTAGGGTAATTAGAAAGCCGTGTTTAGTTAGGACACGAGTATTTTAGGAGGTTGTTTATTTAGGCACGACACATCTCAGGATTTTTTTTCTCTCTCGATAATCCATATATATATTTTTTCACTCGATAAACCTCATGATTTTTCTCTCTCTCTCAATAAACCTCCTTTTTTTATCTTCATAATCCTCATATTCATTTTTTTTAGTTTCATCTCTCGATAAACCTCGTGATATTTTACCTCTCTCGATTGACCTCATGATCTTAATTTTCTCTTATCTATACTAGCTCCTAGAGATAGGTAATTGCGCTGATAACAATAATAATAATAATAATAATAATTTTTTTTAGCTACTCTTTACATAAGGCTTCCTTGTTGGTAAGAGTTATAGCGGTTAAGGCTTCATTTTCTCATCGGCTCATGTCTCGGCAACCCTCTGAGTCAAAGGTATAAGAAGAAATTACTTTGCTTCGCGATTTTACAGAAGGCACCGGGTGATCATACTTTAAATGTGTCGATGCGAGTGTATGTATGCATATACATATTATAATGATATTATAATATATATTATCATAGTATTAATAATAATAGTATTATGATATTATAGTGTATATGTAAATACATATCTCTCTCTCACTCTCTCTCTTTATATGTATGTATGTATATAAATATATAAATAAATAAATAAATAAATAAATAAATAAATAAACATTATATATATATATATAAATATATATATATATATATATATATATATATATATA
>BOPN01003674.1:85000-95000 GCA_017312705.2 Penaeus japonicus | reverse complement strand
GAGTATCTTCAAAGGTTATTGTTTTTTGATCACTTCAGACGCTTGTATAGATACGCACACAAGCACACACACAGAGGTACACAGATAGTCACACACACAAAGGCAGCACAGCAAAACACACACACACACACACATACACACAAACACATACAAACACACACACACACACACACACATACACACAAACACATACAAACACCCACACACGCGCAGACAAATCCCCCTCCCCTTCACCGCCTCCCTCTCCCCTCTCCCTCACCTCCTATCTCACCCCCTACCTCTCCCTCTCTCTCTCTCCCTCCCCCTCACCCCCTACCTCTCCCTCTCCCTCCCCCCCTCCCCTTCCCCCTCACCCCCAACCTCTCCCTTACCCCTTTCTCACCCACTCCCTACCTCTCCCTCACCCTCACCCCCTACCTCTCCTTCCCCCTCTCACCCATTACCCCTCACCTAACCCTCCCCCCCTCCCACCCTCCTCCCTCCCCCCCCCCCCTCACCCCCACACTCCCCTTAACTCACTCCTCACCCCCCTCTACATCTCCCCTCACTTTCCTCACTTTCATCATCGTCCCTTCTCACCCCACTCCTCTTCCTTCCCTGTTCACAGCCAGCCATCCAGCCAGCCAGCCAGCCAGCCATCCAGCCAGCCATCCAGACAGTCGGAACGTGTACTGCAGAACCCTGTGGATGGACCGACAAATGCCAGGCTTATGACAGCTGAGCGCTTTACGCGGGGATTAACATGCTAATGTTACATTGCTCTTTCGGCCTGAGGGGGGGCGGGTATTTCCGACCTCAGAGCCTCCTGTGACGCCCGCCCGCCCGCCCTCCGCTGGTGGCCGGGGCGTTTAGGAGCCTAAGAGTTCAGCGCCTTTCTTTGGGAAGTGGAGGAGGAGGTGGAGGTGGAGGAGGAGGTGGGGGAGGGGGTGGTGGTGGTGGAGGGGGAGGTGGGTGAGGGGTAGGGTGAGGGGGAGGGGGTGGTGGTGGTGGGGGAGGTGGAGGGGGAGGAGGAGGAGGAGGAGGAGGAGGAGGAGGAGGAGGAGGAGGAGGAGGAGGAGGAGGAGGAGGAGGAGGAGGAGGAGGAGGAGGTGGGGGAGGAGGGGGAGGTGGATGAGGGGTGGTGGAGGAGGAGGGGGAGGTGGGGGAGGTGGAGGTGGAGGGGGAGGGGGTGGAAGAGGGGGTTATGGTGGTGGAGGTGGAGGTGGAGGTGGTGGTGGTGGTGGTGGGGGAGGAGGTGGGGGAGGAGGAGGAGGAGGGGGAGGAGGAGGTGGTGGTGGTGGAGGAGGGGAAGGTGGAGGTGGAGGAGGAGGAGGAGGAGGGGGTGGTGGGGGAGGAGGAGGAGGAGGAGGTGGAGGAGGAGGGGGAAGGGGAGGAGGAGGAGGAGGGAGGAGGAGGAGGAAGAAGAGGAGGAGAAGAAGAAGAAGAAGAAGAAGAAGAAGAAGAAGAAGGAGGAAGAGGCATCGGGGTGGGGGTCTTCGGCTGCCTTCGCTCCTGCTGGTACTGGAGGGGGGGAGGAGGGGGGTGGGGACTGATGGGGGTATTGGGTTGGGAAAGGGGGTTGGAGGGGGGGGGGGGCCGGAGCTACCTTGATGTTTTTTTTTATTTTTTTTATTTTTTATCATTCTATTTAATTTTCATTCTTTATCTTTGATTTGTTCTGGTTATTTGGTGGCTGTGGTGTCCTTTCTTCTGCGATTCCTCTTCAATGTCTGACTTTTATTATTTACTTCATGGCAGCATAGATGGAATGCGTTACTGAATTTATTTGCCATCATACTATTTTTGCAAAATTATAAACTCACACACGCACGCACATATATGCAGTATAAATCATACATACATACACACACACACACACACACACACACACACACACACACACATACACTCACTCATACACACTCGCACACACACACACACACAAACACACACACACACACACACACATACAAGCACAAACATATAATTGTATGCCTGTATGTAATCAATTTCACGGCACATTGATGCAACCCACTGCTATGAATATAATTGTCCCTTCATTATCATAATATACCTGGAGCGCATTTTTTTTTTATATATCATTCAATCATACATTATATATATTTGTCTCTGTCTCTCAGTCTCTAACTAATAACCGCTTATCAAATTTATTGCCCTCAAGTAATAAGACCTTATCAAGGTAACTCTCTTAAAATGATCGGTCCTTATCAAAAGTCTTATATAAAATATTACCACCACATTTTGCACGGATATTCCCTTGAATTGTCAATCCATCAATTGCATTCAACATTTCCTGTATAATCATGAAACATCACCTCATTCACTTCGAGTATTTGTTCATTTCCTGTCTTGTTTTTTTATTTTTTATTATAGGGTCTGAAGTGTTGGATTTCACTTCACTTCATCTCTTTGAGGTGTTATATTTTCTTAAAAAAAACGTATGAAATTATGAAGGTAGATGATGTTGATAACGTTTATGTTTTCCGGATGTGGTACTTAATTAGGGACATGTGTATAAAATGGGATTATGGTGATGATTATGGTGATGATTATAGTGATGAGGGAGATGGTGACGATTATAGTTGCGATAGTGACTAGGTCGAAAAAAAGATAAAAACAATAATGAGAATAATAAATCGAAAAAATAATCATAAAAAAATAATTAGGATAATAATAGCAGTAAGGATGATGATAATAACAATAATAACAATAACAAAGATAGCAATATTGTAAAATAATGATAATAATAATCCTAACAATACTTGTGAAAATAGTTGAGTGACAATACTAATAATATTAACTTTGATAATAATGATGACGATACGGAATATAATAACAACATTATGCAACAAACAAATCAACAGCTGCAAAGAAAAACAATAGTGATATCTAAAGCAACAACTGCATAACGACCAGCAAGCACAATATGAATAAAAAGCACAAAGCCAATGGCGCTTTATTTCTTTTAATTACATAAAATTAACATAAAGGTACACGAAGACAAAAACAAAATGGCATTCACTGAAGAATAATGCAAATTCCTTTGGCTTCAAAAAATGCGCGTGTTTACTGTTATTAAATCTGGATTGCTTTTTGCCACTCAGGCGCTTTTGTGAACTGCAGAGTATGAAAAAAAAAACACGAAGTGTATCTAAAATAAGAGAGAGAGAAAGAGAGAGAGAGATAGATAGATAGATAGAGAGAGAGAGAGAGAGAGAGAGAGAGAGAAGAGAGAGAGAAATAGAAAGAAAGAGAGAGAGAGGAGATAGAGAGAGACTAGTAACATACCCCTGCGTTCTCTTAATACCACCTCGTCATAACTTTAGTCATTCAGTCCATTTCAAACTCACATTTTCCCCCCTTTCTCACATACGTATCGTTTTGTCTTCTAAACATAATCAATAATCCCTCTATCATAATTCCCTGGAAATCTACCCGCGTCCTTTTCATAACTCACGTGAGCTTAAATTACTTTAAGTTACTTTATCATAATCCACGTTTTAACTCAAGTTACTTTAACTTACTCTATCATAATTCACGTGTTAAGTTACTTTAAGTTACTTTATTATAACTCACGTGTTCACTCAAGTTACTTTATCATAATTCACGTATTAACTCAAGTTACTTTAAGTTACTTTATCATAATCCACATGTTAACACTTATCCATTACCCACTCCCCTGTACTCCCCCCACTTCATTGTCCACTCATTGGCTAAATGCATGCCCATAACCCATCAATTTACCGCATATTTCATCATTTACTTTACTCAGGGTAATGATCTATCCTTGCCATATTCATTATTCATCGGCATAACTAACTGCTCTTCATTTTTCAGTCCTTTCCTCGCCCTCTCATTAAGTCAGGATGAATTAACACCTATCAATCAGTCGTCTTTAAAAGTAGTTATCGTCTGTTGCTGAAATAGAATGAAACATGAAGGGGCTTTGTGAAGCGTGTGATATTTTTATTTTTGTTTTTTTTTTTGTTTTTGTTTTTGTTTTTTGTTTTTACTTCGGACGTGTCTTTTGGGGCGGTTCGCTTTTTGGATGGACGGGTTGTCATCAAGAGGAGATATCTATATTTTGTCTCTTTCTTATTCCTGTTTTTGCTTTGGTTTCTGTGCTTTCCTATTGTTGTTTTTTTCTTCTATAATTCCTACGTTCTCCATTTCTTATTTTCCCTAGTGCGTATGTTCCTTTTTTCTTATTCCCTTGTATATATTTATTTCCTCATTGTCTATTTCCCTAAATCCCTACGTTCGCCATTCTAATTTCCCTTAGTCCCTATTTTCCCTATTCCTTATTTTACCCATACTTTATCTTTTCCTAGTCCTTATAACCCCCATTCCTTATTTAACCTATAGATCATAAATTCTCAAACCCTTATATTTCCCTAGCTCCTAAATTCCCCATCCCTTATTTCTCCTAGTCCCTTTGTCCCTCATTCCTTATCTCTCCTAATCCCAATTTCCCCCCTTTTTTATTATTTTTTTAGTCCCTATTTTCCCTCATTCCACATAAGGATCCCATTATCTCGCTGCTCGCGACAGTATTCGACATATGTTTTACAAGAGTTTATTTCTATTTTTTCTTTTATTTTTTTTTCTTTGTGTGTGTAGGGGATAAGTGTCCATTCGAGAAACGTCTGTTATAGTAAATAGCTTTTCTTGGAACGAGTACATTTACGGTTAGAGTTTTACCGGGTTTATACTTCCTGGTTTACTACAATATATATATATATATATATATATATATATATATATATATACATATACAGTATACTTATATGTATATATACATACTTATATATATATATATATATATATATATATGTGTATGTGTGTGTGTGTGTATGTATATATATATATATATGTATATATATATATATATATATATATATATATATATATATATATATATATATATACATATATATATATTTAATTCCTAAACACAAAATGCAAAGAACCGCTACGCACATCCAAGAACCGCTAATACGCGAGCAAGAACCGCTAAAACGCGAGCAAGAACCGCTACACGCGAGGACCGTGCTAGCACGCCCGTCGCCGCTTCATCACGCTTGTTGACGAGGAAATGGGTCAGTTGCAGCGTGCATTATCGCCAGCATCACGCAACCGGACAACAACCTATGTGACTCATTACAGAAACAAGGGATAAGATATATAAAGCCTGGGGGAAGGGGGAGGGAGGGAGGGACGGAAGGGGTGTGCGATCGGAATAGGAAAATGTTTTAAGTTCGTGGCAGCGTCGTCGAATTTCACAAGTGGCGGGAAATTCAAATGATCTATGGCCGTTTTGTGTGAATGGAGAGGACTGGTTTAAGGCTCTTCAAACAGACATAGACAGACTGCAGATAGACTGACACTCACATACGCATAAAGATGGATAGATATATAGATAGATAAATAAAGAAACATAGAGAGAAAGAGAGAGAGAGAGAGGGAGGGAGAGAGAGAGAGAGAGAGAGAGAGAGAGAGAGAGAGAGAGAGAGAGAGAGAGAGAGAGAGAGAGAGAGAGAGAGAGAGAGAGAGAAATAGAAAGAGAGAAAGAAAGAGATAGAGAGAGAGAAAGGGAAAGAAAAAGAGAGAAAAAAAGAGAAAGAGAAAAAGAAAGAGAGAAAGACAAAGAGAAAGAGAAAAGAAAGAAAGAAAGAGAAAGAGAGAAAGATAAAGGGAAACAGCGTAAGAGCCATGAACACAACAATGACGTCATAATATCAACTCTTGAATATCTTACAAGTGAAAGGCTAAAGTGACGTGAATAAAACCGAAACTGGAGTTACGTCAGATATGGTTCATCTAATTCCCTAAATTATAATTATTCGGTTGTATGGTTAATTCAGGAGAAGCGAAGGAAGAATATATAACCCTTCTAGATGCAAAATTATATACCAAAAAAACGACAGGAAAGTAAGAAAAAGGGTGATAAAAGAAGAAGAAGAAAAAATATATATATACGGACGTACGAAAAAGGGGGAAAAAGAAGAAGAAGAAGAAGAAGAAGAAGAAGAAGAAGAAGAAAAAAAATATATATATACATATATGTATATATATATATATATATATATATATATATATATATATATATATATATATATATATATATATATATATATATATATATATATACGGACGTACGAAAATAAGATGTTCATGGGGGAAAACAGGGTCATTGACTGAGGTTCTGAATAAAGGTCTTAATCACCTTCATAACGACGTATTAAATGATCGGAAGAAGCATTTACATAAAATGAGAGAATATTTCGGCCACGCAAGAAACATCAAAGCTTGGAGGAATATTGGATGAGGTTAAAGGAAAGGGGTAAAGCGGATGGAAAATAGAGGTTGTTGAGACGGGCCGATGTCACGGAGATTGAGGTTGTGACACGGGGGTTGTGACACGGGGTTTATGGCGATGGGGGTTGTGACACGGGGGTTGTGACACGGGTTTTATGCTGATGGGGGTTGTGACACGGGGTTTGTGACACAGGGTTTGTGACACGGGGTTTGTGACACGAAGCTGATGGCGATGGGGGTTGTGACACGGGGTTTGTGACACGGGGGTTGTGACACGGGGGTTGTGACACGGGGTTTGTGACACGGGGGTTGTGACACGGGACTGATGACAATGGGGGTTGTGACACGGGACTGATGACAATGGGGGTTGTGACACGGGGTTTGTGACACGAAGCTGATGGCGATCGGGGTTGTGACACGGGGTTTGTGACACGGGGGTTGTGACACGGGACTGATGACAATGGGGGTTGTGACACGGGGCTCATGGTATTGGGGGTTGTGACACGGGGTTTGTGACACGGGGCTGATGACGATGGGGGTTGTGACACGGGGTTTGTGACATAGGGTTTGTGACACGGGGCTGATGGCGATGGGGTTGTGACACGGGGTTTGTGACACGGGGTTTGTGACACGGAGCTGATGGCGATGTGGGTTGTGACACGGGGTTTGTGACACGGGGTTTCTGACACGGGGCTGATTATAGCATAGATATTGTGGCTGGGAGATTATGACACGGAGCCATGACACGAAGCTTATGACACAGGGTTTATGACACGGATCCCATGACAATGCGATGTACACAGGAGAAAGAAAATAGAGAAGAAGAAGAAAATGTGGAAGGAGGGAGAGAAGTAATATAAATGGCGACGAAGAAACGGAAGAAAAAGAGAGAGGCAGAGAGAATATTCTAATACATATTGCCCATTTGCATGAAATGGTAATATCGACTTTGCTCTATCTCTCTCCTTCTCTCCCCTCCTCTCTCTTTCTCTCCTCCTCTCTCTCTCTCTCTCTCTCTCTGTCTCTTTCTTTTCTCCTCCCTCTCTCTCTCTGTCTCTTTCTGTCTCTACCTTTTCTCTCTCTCTCTCTCTCTGTCTCTCTCTTTTCTCCCTCCTCTCTCTCTCTCTGTCTCTCCCTTTTCTCGCCCCCCTCCCTCTCTCTGTTTCTTCCTTTTATCCCCCCCTCCCTCTCTGTCTCTCCCTTTTCTCCCTCCCCTCTGTCTCTTCCTTTTCTCCTCCTCTCTCTCTGTGTCTCTTTCTTTTCTCCCTCCTCTCTCTCTCTCTGTCTCTTCCTTTTCTCCTCCTCTCTCTCGTCTCTCCCTTTTCTCCCTCCCCTCTGTCTCTGTCTGTCTCTCCCTTTTCTTCCTCCTCCTCTCTCTCTCTCTCTCTCCCTTTTCTTCCTCCTCTCTCTCTCTCTCTCTCTCCTTTCCCTTACCTCTCTCTGTCTCCCTGTATTCCCTCCCCTCTCTGTATCTTCCTTCCTCCGTCTCTCTGTCTGTCTTCCCCCCTTCCTCTCTATCCCCCCTCTCCCCTTTTCTCTCTGTCTCTCCACAGACTGCCCCTGCCTCACCCCATGAGCTTTCTCAACTACCCTATCCCCCCTTTCTCTCTCTCTCCCCCCCCTCCGAGTCCACCAACCCCTCATCCCCCATTTGACACACGGGAGAAGAAGCACAAGCACCTCCACCCCCGCCCCCCCCCCCGCCATACCCCATACCTCCACCCCCATACCCCCCATACCCCCTCCACCCCCACCTCCACCTCCACCGTCCCCCTCCATCCCATACCCCCCTCCACCCCCTCCCCTAAAGCCACGAAGTACCGTACGGTGTGTCCCAAAAATGTGTGTTATTCCCCGGTCAGCTTGAAACTGTAATACATATAGCGGGAATCTGCGTCATTTGCCTTGCCGTCCACACGCAAAGCTGATGATAATCTTCCTCGCCGGAATAATAGTCTGTAATTAACCATCATCAACAGGGCAGTTGCGGGCCGTTGTTGCATGCAGAGGAAGAAAGTGATTCGGTTCGACTGATTACCGACATTAAACTATGGAGATCGGGATTTTTTCTCTCTCTCTCCTTCTTCTTCTTCTTCTTCTTGATCTTCTTCTTCTTTTTCTTCTTCTTCTTCTATTTCTTTTTCTTCTTCTTGATCTTCTTCTTTTTCTTCTATTTCTTCTGCTTCTTCTTCTTCTTGATCTTCTTCTTCTTCTTCTTCTTCTTCTTCTTCATCATCTTCTTCTTCTTCTTCCTCTTCTTCTTCTTCTTCTTCATCTTCTTCTTCTATTTCTTCTTCTTTTTCTTCTTCATCTCCATCTTCTTCTTCTATTTCTTCTTCTTTTTCTTCTTCATCTCCATCTTCTTCTTCTATTTCTTCTTCTTTTACTTCTTCATCTCCATCTTCTTCTATTTCTTCTTCTTTTTCTTCTTCATCTCAATCTTCTTCTTCTATTTCTTCTTCTTTTTCTTCTTCATCTCCATCTTCTTCTATTTCTTCTTCTTTTTCTTCTTCATCTCCATCTTCTTCTATTTCTTCTTCTTTTTCTTCTTCATCTCCATCTTCTTCTTCTATTTCTTCTTCTTTTTCTTCTTCATCTCCATCTTCTTCTATTTCTTCTTCTTCTTCTTCTTCATCTCCTTCTTCTTTTTCTTCTTCTTCGTCTTCTTCTTCTATTTCTTCTTCTTCTTCTTCTCCTTCTTCTTCTCCCTCCCTCCCTCTCCGTTGAGCTGAGCGGGTCTCCTTCTTTCCTTCTGTTTCCATCTCTTTCGGAATCAAGAAAGTACATCGTCTTAAATTAATCTTATCGTGTAGAGAAAAATGCAGCCATATAACTACATGCAAACACCACGGCAGAACAACAACAACAACAAAAAAACACAAACTCCACGCATACATAAACATAAATAACACCCATCCCTGACACTAACACAACTGACCAGGACCGAAAAAATCTATAATAAAAACGAATTTGAAGAAAAGCGTCTAATCGTAGAAGAAGAAACAACCCCCCTTCCCCCCCTCCCCCCCCGATAGAACGTTCACTGGTTCACTGGTTCACTGGTTCACTGGTTCACTGGTTCACTGGTTCAACCCCGATTGGCAGCAGGAAAGAGGAAGTGACAGCGAGTGGGCGGGTGGTTCGGAGGCTCATCTGATCTTCACGAAAACGAGTGGCGGTTTCAAGCAAGGATGCTCTCTGGGGGGGGGGTCACGGGGATGGGAACAAGCAGGGATGGGAGGGGAGGGGCGGGGAAGGGAGGGGAGGGGAGGGGCGGGGAGGTGGGGGGGGGGGTGATATTCTCGAGTCCTATCCGTAGTCCGTCTGTCATGTATTTCTTCTCTGTTTATGCTTGATAACCCTCAGTCTCTATCTCCCTATCTTTTTATCTCTCTACTTATCTAATAATCTACCCATCTGTCTATCTACATATATCACAAATATATATACATCTACACTATTCATCCATCAACGTGGGTATGTGATCGAATTTTAAAACATTTTGCCAGGACACGTGCAGGATACATCTGTTTATAAACATCCAAACACGTGGATAAAATTTATATCTACATAATTACAAGCGTCGCAGGTAAGAGCACGTGTCTTAATAAACTCAAACGAATTCGGGGAAAAACAGGACATCGATACAACTGGCTGATCATTGCAGTGTGTGCAAGATGAA
>BOPN01003674.1:72500-77500 GCA_017312705.2 Penaeus japonicus | reverse complement strand
AAGGTCACGCTAAAATGAAACACGTTTTTGGGAGGTCATTTTCCTCCCAAGGTCAAGGGGGTCATTTTCCTTTCGAGGTCAAGACAAAACGCGCGTGCACAGGACCGTCTAAAACGCCCGGTAACTTCCGGAAAGAAATGGTTATGTTGTTAATAATTACTTCTCCTTTCCCTCACCATTATCCCCTCTTCCTCCTCCCCTTTCCCTACCCCCTCTACCTCTCTCACCTCTCCTAGCCCTCCTTCTATTTCTCCTTCCTCTCCTTATCCCCCTCTCTCTCTCCCTCTCCCTCCTTCTCCCCATCCCTCTTTCTCTATCCACCCCTCCTTCCTTCTCCCCATCCCTCTTTCTCTATCCACCTCCCCCTCCTTTTCCTTCCCTTCTCCCTATCCCTCTTCCTATTCCTCCTCCTCCCCCTCACTCTTCCCCCTCCCTATCACCTCCCTTTCCTTATCCCTTTCCCTTTCCCTCCTCCCTATCCTCTCCCCTTCCTCCCCCTCACCTCGATCCCCTCACTCTTCCCCCTCCCTATCTCCTCCCCTTCCTTCTCCCTCTCCCTTTCCCTTCTTCCTCCTCCCTATCCCCTCCCCTCCCCTCCTCTCCCTCCCTCCCTATCCCTCTCCCCCCTCCCTCTTCTTCCTCCCTATCCCTCTCCCTCTCCCTCCTCCCCCTCATCTTGATCCCCTCCCTCTCCCCTCCCCTTCCTTCTCCCTTTCCCTCCCCTCCTCTCCCTCCCTCCATCGTAATTTCCTCACAGCTTAATCAATCACTCGTTTTTGAGGCGAGCGCGGGTGACGTACGGCGATTCGGGGACGGCGAGAGCAATATAGTTCTATGGTTCCCCCTTTTACCACTCGCTGTTGCTCGGTCGCGTCTTTGAGAAGGTGTGAAGCGTGAGGCGAGAGTCTAGCGCCGAGAGTGAAGCGTGAGGCGAGAGTTTAGCGCCGAGAGTGAAGCGTGAGGCGAGAGTCTAGCGCCGAGAGTGAAGCGTGAGGCGAGAGTCTAGCGCCGAGAGTGAAGCGTGAGGCGAGAGTCTAGCGCCGAGAGTGAAGCGTGAGGCGAGAGTTTAGCGCCGAGAGTGAAGCGTGAGGCGAGAGTCTAGCGCCGAGAGTGAAGCGTGAGGCGAGAGTCTAGCGCCTTAGAGGAAGGGTGGAGAGTCTAGCGCCGAGAGTGAAGCGTGAGGCGAGAGTTTAGCGCCGAGAGTGAAGCGTGAGGCGAGAGTCTAGCGCCGAGAGTGAAGCGTGAGGCGAGAGTCTAGCGCCGAGAGTGAAGCGTGAGGCGAGAGTCTAGCGCCGAGAGTGAAGCGTGAGGCGAGAGTCTAGCGCCGAGAGTGAAGCGTGAGGCGAGAGTCTAGCGCCGAGAGTGAAGCGTGAGGCGAGAGTCTAGCGCCGAGAGTGAAGCGTGAGGCGAGAGTTTAGCGCCGAGAGTGAAGCGTGAGGCGAGAGTCTAGCGCCGAGAGTGAAGCGTGAGGCGAGAGTCTAGCGCCGAGAGTGAAGTGTGAGGCGAGAGTCAAGCGCCGAGAGTGAAGCGTGAGGCGAGAGTCTAGCGCCTAGAGTGAAGCGTGAGGCGAGAGTTTAGCGCCGAGAGTGAAGCGTGAGGCGAGAGTCTAGCGCCGAGAGTGAAGCGTGAGGCGAGAGTCTAGCGCCGAGAGTGAAGCGTGAGGCAAGAATTTAAAGTCAAGAGGTGGTTTAGAATGTATTATTACCAATCACCTTTATTTGTAATGTGAATCTCGTGAGTATAATTATCTAGATCCTTTTTTTTTAAATAAAAAATGATTGGGTTACTATATCAGCAGTAAAATTACTATTGTTATTGTTATTCTTAATATGATTATGATTATCCTTACCATTATTATCACAACTATCATCATTATTATGATCATTAACATATCTATTACCATTGTCATGATTATCAGTACTGTTATTTAGTATTATCATCATTATCATTACTATCATTAATATATTTTTTGTCATCAATTCCACTTTTATCTTTATCATCATAATTTTCTTAATCTCTTCATCATCATAATTAACTTAATTATCCTTCGCAGTACAAATCACTGTTATTTATATTCTTAGTTTAATTATCATCATAATAGTCATTACCGATTGTACATTATCATCATATACATTATTTTGACAGGAATGAAATATATCTATTAATAATAATCATAGATGAAGTATATCATTAATCTTAAATTAATTGTTGTGACTGCCTTTAGTTATTTGTGAACATTATTATCTTTCGTTTTCTTATGATCCTTTTATCATCATCTTCATCACTATCATTATCATTATTACTTTCTATTATCATCGATTTAATATCATCATCATTTCGATCAGTATCAATTTCACTAAATTTAATTCTATTCATTCTCATTCACATTCTTTTTCTAAGAAATCGTAACAGCTGATAAAATAAAGAAAAGTAAAAAAGAAAAGAAAAAATCTCAACCAAATGATACAAAAACAAACAAACAAAAAAACAAACAAAACAAAGAAAACAACAACACACATGAAAAAACAAAAACAAAAAAACAATGACAAAGCTCCAAATAATGACGATATAAATAACAATCAAAGTGATATCGATAACAATAATCTTAATGATAAACAATAAATTAAAAAAAGAAAAAGATTGTATTAAAGAAAGTCATATATATAATCGTCAAGAACTGAGGGTAATGATTACCTGTCCGTCGTTAGTTTCATTACGTGTTGTTAATTTCCTTTGGCGATTTTCGATTCGTTTTTCAAATTGTCCAAAGAGGTTCCAACAACGTCGAGGAATGTAGTCTGGGATTGGGGCACACACATACATACACACACACATACACTAACACATACGCACACACGCACACAAACACACGCGCAGAAACACACACACACACAAACACACAGACACACTAACACACACATACACACGAACACACACACACAAACAAACACACACACAAACAAACAAACACACACACACACACAAACAAACACACACACAAATATATATCTATCTATCATCTTACTAGATCAATAATATATTTTTCAAAAATCCTAAACAAATACGACATCACAAGAATAAAACAAAAAAAACAAGATAAATAAAAGAAGACTCTAAAAACAAAAAACAAAAGAGACAGAAGACTATTTCAAGGATTAGCTTGAAATTACATCGGTAGCAACAAAGTCTTCGAAACTTATAATAACATTTAATCATCGGTTGTGCGAAAAATCAGCTGATCTCATCTTAAGTATTACATGTTAGGGGGCGAAGTAAACACTGGCGTCATGCTGCTATTTTTTAAACCAATAAGAGAGGAAGAGAAAGAGAGAGAGAGAGAGAGAGAGAGAGAGAGAGAGAGAGAGAGAGAGAGAGAGAGAGAGAGAGAGAGAGAGAGAGAGAGAGAGAGAGAGAGAAAAGAGTGAGAGAGAATGAGTGTGAAAAGGAGAGAGAGAGAGAGAGGGGAGGGAGGGAGAAAGAATGGGAGAGAAAATGAGTGAGAGAGGGGGAGGGAGGGAGGGAGAATGAGAGGGGGAGGGAGAGAGAGAGAGAGAGAGAGAGAGAGAGAGAGAGAGAGAGAGAGAGAGAGAGAGAGAGAGAGAGAGAGAGAGAGAGAGAGAGAGAGAGAGAGAGAGAGAGAGAGAGAGAGAGAGAGAGAGAGAGAGAGAGAGAGAGAGAGAGAGAGAGAGAGAGAGAGAAAAGAAGAAAAAAAAAGAGAAAGAAAAAGAAAAAAAAAAAGAAACAGAAAGAAAAAGAAAAAAAAGAAAAAAAAGAATAAATATAAAAAAAGAAAAGAAAAAAAGAATAAGAAGAGGATGAGGCAGAAGAGGAGGGGAAGGAAGAAGAAGAAGAAGAAGAAGAAAAAGAAGAAGAGAACGAGGAGGAAGAAGAAGAAGAAGAAGAAGAAAAAGAGGAGGAGGCGAAGGGGGAGGGGGGGTGAGGCGAGGTGTCGAGTCTAGCAAAGAGGAGCTTCTACCATTAGCCGAAGCGGACGCCGACATAAAGGCCGCCAGTAATTATTGGCTTTGTTCATTATAAAATCTTGCCAAACTCTAACTTCAACCTTCAATTAGAATCTCCCACGATATATTCTAAACGGAGTATCTTCGGAGGGAGAGGGCGCCGCGAGACAGAAGGGCGGAGCGTAATTACCCAGCTGCCATAACCCGGACTGCTAGAGACCGATGAGGCTTTCATGCTGTTTTAGATACCGATTGGGGTCTCGTGGGGGTCTCGTGGGGGTCTGGGGGGCTGGGGTGGTGGGGGTGGGGTGTGGGGGGTGGGGGTTGGGTGTGTGTGTGTGTGTGTGTGTGTACGTGTGTACGTGTGTGTGTGTGGGGCTGGGGTCTCGTGGGGGTGTGGGGGTTGGTGGGTGTGTGTGAGTGTGTGTGTACAAAGTTCGTAAGAAAACAGTTCATAAAAAAAAAACACAAGAAAACAGTTCATAAAAAAACCCACAAGAAAACAATTCGTAAGAAACCATCACTATTGTCAGCGTTGTTACCGAACCGACGTAGCCGTTCGTGCAACTTGTGCAACCAGAGTTACGAGAAACCATAACAGCCTCTACCGCTACTGTTCACTATGGCTGCTCGATTCGGCGCTAATTTCAGCTGAAACCGCTGTGCTGTGGCCTGATTAGCGATTTAGATATTGTGGTTTCGAAGGAGGTGGCTGGACCTTTGTTCTTCGGATAAACTGTTCTTCGGATAAAGTTTTTTTTTTTCTTCTTTTTTTTTTGGGTGGGGGGGGGGGGTTGTTTTTTTTTTTTATCTATACGGGATCGAAAAGGGGGAGTTGGGGAGAGGGGGGGGGGTTAAATAAATTAGGAAGGAAACAAAAGAAATGTTTTAAAGGTGAGTAGAAAGGGAAATGTAAGGGAAACGTGGTAACAAGTTTAAAAAAAGAAGCAATGATAATGATAATGAAAATAATAATAATGGTTATGATAACAATATTACTATTATTATTAATCATAATAATAATAATGATAATAACAG
>BOPN01003674.1:65000-67500 GCA_017312705.2 Penaeus japonicus | reverse complement strand
AAGAAAAAGACAAAAGGTAAAAAAGGAGGGCATAGAGTTAAAAAGAAGCAAAAAAAAAAAATATATATATATATATATATATATATAAATAAATAACTTAAGAAGAAGAAGAAGAAGACAAAAGGTAAAAAAGAGAACGTAGAAGAAGAAACAGATAAGGAAAAAAAAAAGACAAAAAAGACGAGAAAAAAAAAGAGAGAAGAGAGAGAGAGAGAGAGAGAGAAATCACCTTTGGCATTTCCTCTTTTCCTCTCAAGCAACAAGTCACTCCTAAGAATACACAACTTGAAAGAAAAAAAGAAAAAAGAAAATGAATATTAAAAAATTCTAAAAAAATGTTGCGTTGATATCTGGCCGGTACCACTTTCAACCTCGTGTCACGTGTTATCTCGTAACCCTCTGTCGCTGACCTATCCTGACCTCGATTAGCTTCTGGGGTCAGCAGGGTTGCTGGGAAGGATCAGCAGACCGCTTCTCCTCTATTTTCTTCTATCCCTCCCTTCCTCCCTCACTCCCCTTCCTCCCTACTACCCTCCTTCCCTCTCCTCCCTCCCTCTCCTCCCCTTCCCCTCTCCGTCATATCTCTCCCTCTCCTTACCCAGTCTCGATGTCATTTCTCCTTCTCTTCTTCCTCCCTCCCTCCCTTTCTCCCTCCCTACCCCCCTCTTGGGCATCTCTACCTCCCTCCCTCCCTCCTTCTCCGTACACCCTACTACCCTCCTTCCCTCTCCCTCCTTATCTAATCCCCTTCTTCGTCCCGTCTTCTACCCACCCTCCTTTCTCCTTCCCCTCTCTCCCTTAACTACCTAACTCCCTCTCCTTCCCTTCCCCTCTCCCTCTCTCCCTTACCTCCCTCCCTCCCTCCCTAATCCCCTTCTCCTTTACTTACCTACCTCCCTTTCACCTTCCCCTCTACCATCTCCTCTCTCCCACCCTACCTACCTACCTACCTCCCTTCTCTGTCCCCCGCTCCCTCCTTGCCCCTCTCCCTCCCTCCCTCCGTCCCCACTCCCTCTCCCTCCCTCCCTCCATCCCAACTCCCTCTCCCTCCATCCCAACTCCCCCTTCCTCCTTCTCTTCTCCCTTTCACCTTCCCCTCTCCCTCCATCCCTCCCTTCTCCATCCCCCACTCCCTCCCTCCCCCTCCCTCTCTTCTCCATCCCCTCTCCCTCCCTCCCTCCATCCCCCATCCCCACTCCCATCCCTCCTCTCTCTCTCTCTTCTCCCTCCTCCCTTCTCCCTCCCTCCTCCTTCTCACCAGCCTCCGGGCGGCAAATTTCTACACGTTGATATTCACCCATCGCCCCTCACTCCCGCTTGCTATTCCTTCTGGCCCAGTTCACGGGCTCGACGTGGGGCACCAAGCCTTATTTCTTCTCGATTTTTGTCTTTTCTGCTTTCTCTTTGTATCCGAGTTTTTTTTAATGTTATGTGTTTTGTAAGATTTTTTTTTTTTTTAAGATTTTTCCTTTTTTTTTTTTGTCTTTTTTGGTGGTCTTTCTCTTTTTTTCTTTCTTTCTTTTGTGTTCTCCTCTCTGTCCTTTCTTGTTTCTTTCTTTCTCTTTTTTTTGAGTGGTTTTCGTGTTTCTTTTTTCTTTTTTTTTCTTTTTACGTTCTCTATTTGGTTTATTCTTTAGTAATTTTGTTTCGTTACGTTTCTCTACCTATCTCTTTTTTGTACCTTCCCTTCCTATGCCTGTTTTTCTTTCTTTCTTTCTCTTTCTCTCTCTCGCTCTCTCTCTCTTTTTCTTTTTGTCTTCTTTCCTTTCTTTCCTCCACTTTCACTCTCCCTCCCCACCTCTCTCTTCCTTCACCCCCATTTTTCTTTTTCTTTCTCCCTTCACCCCCCCTCTCTTTCTCTCTCTCCCTTCACCCCCCTTTCTCTTTCTCTCTCTTCCTTCACCCCCATTTATCTTTCTCTTTCTCCCTTTACCCCCCTCTCTTTCTCTCTCTCCCTTCACCCCCTCTCTTTTTCTCTCTCTCTCTCTTCACTTCCCTCTTTCTCACCTTCACCCACAAGTCAAATAAAGGACTAAAGTTAACGCAGAGTGCCCACCCATGTCAAAACGTAAAAAAAAATAAAAATAAAAATAAAATAAAAATTTAGTCCTTGTCGGCACCTCATCTCTTCTATAGGTAGGGGGGGGGGGTCAAGAGGGAGGGGTGAGGGGAGAGGATAGAGAGAGGGGAGGGGGAGAGGGGTTCAAGAATGAGGGGTGAAGGGAGAGGATAGAGAGAGGGGGGGAGGGAGAGGTGTTCAAGAGGTAAGGGTGAGGAGAAGGGTGATAAAGGAAGGATAGAGAGAGAAAAGGGGGGAGGGGAGGAGGGATGAGGAGAGGGGTGAGAGAAGGAGAGGGTGAAAGAGGGAGAGAGGTAAGAGAAGGATTCTCGAGGGAGGTAAGAAGGAGGGAGAAGCGGGAGGGAGTGAGAGGAGGAAGGAAGGTGGGAGGGAGGGAAAGGGGGGAAAGGAGGGGGAAAAAAATATAAAAAATCATAGTCT
>BOPN01003674.1:50000-55000 GCA_017312705.2 Penaeus japonicus | reverse complement strand
CTCATATACACTCTCGCGCGTTTATATGTATACACGCAGTCATACAGACACTTATACACACAAACACACACACTTTCTTTCTCTCACGCACACTCACAAACACACTCACTCACTCACTCTCTCTCTCTCTCTCACTCACAAGCACACACACACACACACACTCACACACACACACACACAAACACACAAACACAAACAGACACACACTCACTCACACACTTTCTCTCACACACACAAACATACACACACACACTTTCTCTCTCTCTCTCTCTCTCTCTCTCTCTCTCTCTCTCTCTCTCTCTCTCTCTCTCTCTCTCTCTCTATGAGATCTGAGCGACGGATCCGAGATGAGAGAGCTAGGCCTACATTATGAATCGATACGGGGGGAAAAATAACATTATCATTGATCAGCTGATAAATTCATCACTATATTTCCGCGTTTCAGTCGGAATCGTCTTTGTCGAAGCGGAACGCGTTAAGTTATTGTACAGAGAGGGAGGGGAGGGGAAAGGGAAAGGGGAAAGGGGAGGGGTTAGGGGGGTCGACAGTGCGTAACCCCTTCCCCTTCACATCTCCCCCCTCCCTGGAAATGTCGCTCTTCCCCTGTTAAACCCTTCTTCTGTCATCCCCCCTCCTTCCCTCTCTTCTCCCTCCTGCTATCCCCTCTCCTTCTCCTTTCCCCTTTCCCCCCTCCCTCTCTTTCCCCTTTCCCCCCTCCCTCTCTTTCCCCTTTACCCCCTTCCCCCTCCTTCTCTTTCCCCTTTCCCCTCCTTCTCTTTCCCCTTCCCCCTCCCCTTTCCCTCTCCTTCCCCCTCTTCCCCCCTCCCTCTCTTACCCCTCTTTCCCCTCCCTCTCTTACCCCTCCCTCCTCTCCCCCCTCCCCTCCCCAAAAGTCTCGTCAACGCGTTACTTAAAGATGAACCGAACAGCCCTCGCTCACCGCCGCCAGCCTTCCAGGTCTATCATTAATCACCACGTAGGCCTACATCGCTCACTTTTCGGCTCCCTCTTTTATCCGCCTCCCCCCTTCCCACTCCCTTCCTCCTCTTCCTCCCCCTCTTTCTCCCCCTTCTCCTCCCCCTTTCTCTACATTTCCCCTCGAAAACCGCTTAACCCGAAGTGGATTCGACCGTATGACTCCTATCGGTTCAAACGGATTCGTTTTCTATACACGAAGGGATAACTCGTGTATTTTTGTTATCTTAATCGATGTTCTATTTTTCTTTACTCTTTCTCATTGTCCTTAATCCTTAATGCTATGTAGTTCTATTCGATCTTCTCATATCTGATATTCTATAATCCTTTTCAGTGTTTTGATAATTGATATCTATAAGATTTCTTATTATTATCATTATTACTCTGTTATCTTTCTCATTATCATACATCCGTGTTACTCTATACTCTGTATTTCTTATTCTCCTCATTACTCATAAAATTTCCTCTTGATTAATCCTCAATTTTACCCCTTATTAAACCTTCTTTCCGATTCAAAAAATCAAAAAATGACTTCGTTTCATGATTATTCTCGAAGAACCTTTATAAAAATATTTATAAATACATGAATAATTATCCTTTCATACACAAAAAAAAACGAAAAAAAACGAAAAAAAACGCAAGTACTAAATTCAGTGGAGTTGATTATGCATAATGATTCATATTAGTGTGTCATTAATTAAAAATTAATCCCGTAGGAACAGAAATAATTATCCCTGGATAGCCAGTGTTTACGTACTATCGACACACATACGCACATACACACACACACACACACACAAGAATGAGATCTACATACACATGTATATACACAGAAGTATGTGGTCTACATACAGAGACACAAAGATGAGGTATGTACACACTAGAATGAGGGTGGGGTGTACATACACACACACACACACACTTTCTCTCTCACACACACACTTTCTCTCACACACACACACACACAAGCACGCACACACACACACACACACACTACACACACACTTTTTCTCTCTCTCTCACACACACACATACACACACACACACACACACAAGAATGGGATGTGTATAAACTTACACAAAAGTTACTTAATCATGCACAGGAATGCAGAACCATAGCAACATATACAAGAATGGGAACTGAAGTCGGAATAGGAATCTCTTATCAAACCCCAAAAGCTTTTTGTAAATTGTTATCCTTCAACACTGATATTGCATCTTGAAATTGCATTTAGGTAATATCACCCTTAAGTCGATGATCAATATATGGAGATTATTACTACATTTTTGTTTATTAGGAAAAAAAATTGGTTTATCACATCTATAGCAATCTGTGATCGTGTTTATTCCATCATATTGTAAATGAAAAATTCGAAACTTTTAGAAACACAACGAAACAGCTGTTATCATGTTATATGTAAATTTGATATAAACCCTAGTCTAAAAAAATATATATATCAAAACCATGTCCTATAAAAGAAAAAACAATCTAAATATAAAACAAAACACAAAAGGTATGCATACTCGCTCAACAACTTAATAAAAAAAAAAGTAAAAAAAAAAAAAAAAAACGCAAAATTAAAAGCAAAAAAGTAAAAAAAAAAACGAAATCAAGACACCGCCAAGAAATATAAAACCAATCAAGCTTACGTGGGGGGGAGGGGGGGGGGGGGGGGGGGGGGGAGGGGGAGGAAAAAAAAAAAAAGCTTAAGAGACGAACCCCCAACGTTTAAGCCGGTGTGCATCGAACAGATACAGCGTAATGAAGAAAAGATAAAAGGTTCTCTAAGTCGAGGGAAAAATTCTGAAGTGTTTTAAAACTCGAGGAATGTGGCCCTCTGTCCCTACCCAAGAGAGGGCGATAAAAGATGCAGTTTTTCTCCTTCTATTCTATCTCTATCGCTCTTCCCTTTCTCCTTTTCGTGTTGCAAGGTCTACCCATCATCAACAGTTGCAATTTCCTTCGCTATGGCAACGCGGGAAAGGGGCTGGACATGCCGTATGATCATGAACACAGCAAGAACCATATCATGATCAAAGAACAACACATGGCAGCCAGCAAGGCAAGTGTTGCCGTCTAATGAGCTTGGAATTATTATGTACCAGACGGTGCATAGAATAATTTTCCAAGGATATTACGATCCAGGTTGGAAACGCAAGATTTGCAGTTAATTAAAGATTTTGGTTATGAGTAATTACGCATTATTTACTATCCCCTCCCCTTTCTCCTTCTCCCTGTCCCTCCCTCCTTCCCTCCTCTCCCCTCCTTTCTACCTGGAGGGAACAGAAGGAGAAAGAACGAAGGGAATATCATGCAGACGAAAAGTGAGAAACAGAACGTCGACCAAAAGACTAAATGCAAATGGCTCGAATTCTTTTGATGTTGCTATCTCCCTTTTTGCTATTTCGGAAGGGACTTACGAAGCTTCTATGATGATTTGATTATCCTTTATACTATGCTGTAAAGTCTTCTCCCGTTGCTTTTGAGTAAAACAGCGTTAATTCTCGTTTAAATTTAAAATGTTCATAATCATTAAGAAAAAAAAAGAACAACAACGTGCGCGCTCAAACGTTACCCTCATTGAACACACACCACAGGATCACATGCCAGCACTATTGATTATATAATCAAACAAAAAAAAAATCAATTGATGATAAGGGCATTAGCCTCATCGTGAATAATTAACACGAAGATAACGCTTACCTGTAGGACGAGGGCGAGACAGCACTGCCATCTAGTGGAGAGAAAGAAAAAAAAGATATTTAAAAACCAGTATGGAACAAGCGTTTATATGTCTGTTGAATATTTATATGATGCATATTATCACCATCCTTATTATTAGAAGATCATCATACTAATACACTATTCATAATTGTTTAAACAACAGAAACATGGAAGATACTGTGTTCAATAATGACATTATTGTTTGTAAAAGCAACAAAACATATGATGGGAGGTGATGCTAATAATAAAAAACATGAACACAAGGTTAACATGTAAAATAGATCTTTCACCACCACGCAAAAATATCTCTGGAGGAAGTTGGTAATAATAAAGGAAGAGAGAAGAGCGAAAGGAGAGAGAGAGAGAGAGAGAGAGAGAGAGAGAGAGAGAGAGAGAGAGAGAGAGAGAGAGAGAGAGAGAGAGAGAGAGAGAGAGAGAGAGAGAGAGAGAGAGAGAGAGAGAGAGAGAGAGAGAGAGAGAGAGAGAGAGAGAGAGAGAGAGAAAGCGAGAGAAACAGAGAGAGAGAAAGCGAGAAAAAGAGAAAGAGACACAGACAGATAGATAGGCAAATAGAAAGAGAAAGAGAGAAAGAGAGAGAGAGAGTCAGCACACACAGCACAACCAACGCACCAGGGCCGCCCATCCCGCCCATCCTCGGGGCGCGAGAGGTGGCATCTCCGAGCGTTAATCCACTGTTCCTGCCTCTCAGCGGCACGTCCGGCGCTGGTAACACTGTCACAGAGACTCGTGTTACAGGCCTGTCATCGGACTTGTCCACCGATGACAATGCCACGAAATTGATTCTCTTGCCTTTTTCTGTATACCCCCCTCTCTCTCTCTCCACCCCCCAACCCCCCATCCCCTCTCCACTTCTCCATCCCCCAACTCCCCTCTCTCTCTCTCTCCATCCTCCCAACCCAACCCCCCACTCTCTTTTTTTTTTGTCTTTTTTTTCTTTTTTCTCTCTTTTTACGTTTCTTTCTTTCCGTTTTGTTTTTTTGGCTTCTTTTTTTTATTCTTCTTTCGTTTGGTTCGTTTTTTTTTCTCCCTCTCTTTTGGGGTTTTTGTTTTTCGTTTTGGTTGGATGAGTTTGTTGAATTGCAGAGAGGAATTCTATCCCTTACTTGTTATATATATATATATATATATATATATATATATATATATATATATATATATATATATATATATACATAGTTATAAATATGTATATATATTTATATTTATATTCATCTCCCTCTTTCTCTCTCTCTCTCTCTCTCTCTCTCTCTCTCTCTCTCTCTCAATATATATATATATA
>BOPN01003674.1:45000-47500 GCA_017312705.2 Penaeus japonicus | reverse complement strand
GAGTGGGGAAAGGGGGAAGGGGAAGGGAAAGAGGAGAAAGGGGAATGGGGAAGGGGAGGATTGAAAGGGGAATGGAGAAAGGGGAATTGGGAAGGGGAGGTGAAGGGGAAGGGAAGGATTGAAAGGAGAAGGAAAAGGGAAGGAAGAGAAAGGGGAAGGGGTCAGGAGGGAAGGGTGAAGGGAGACAGGGAGAGCGGAAGGGGTAGGAGGAGGGGGGGGGAGGTGGAGACTGGAAAGGGAAATGCATTGGAAGGAAGAGGAAGAGGAAGAGGAAGAGGAGGAGGAGGAGAAGAAGAAGGATGAGGGGAAGAAAAAGAAGAAAAAGAAGAAGGAAAAGGAGAAAGAAGAAGAGGAAGAGGAGGAGGAGAAGAAGAAGAGGAAGAAGGGGAAAGAGAAGGAAAAAAAAGAAGAAGAAGAAAGAGAAAGAAGTAGAAAAAAGAAAAAAAAGAAGAAGAGAAGAAAGAAGAGGAGAAGGTAAGAGTGGAAGGGAGGCATTCGAGGAGGGGAAGAAGAGGAGGAGGAGGAGGAGGAGGAGAGGGGAGGGCGAGTGGGAATGTGGGGCGGCCAGGATCAGTGTTTGGTTACCCAATTTCATTTATCACTTGTTAGGGGAGAGGGGCGAGGGGAGGGGAAAGAAAGAAAGGGAGACAGACAGCGAGAGAGAGAGAGAGAGAGAGAGAGAGAGAGAGAGAGAGAGAGAGAGAGAGAGAGAGAGAGAGAGAGAGAGAGAGAGAGAGAGAGAGAGAGAGAGAGAGAGAGAGAGAGAGAGAGAGAGAGAGAGAGAGAGAAAGATATAGATAGATAAATAGATAGATAGATAGAGAGAGAGAGAGAGAGAAAGATATAGATAGATAAATAGATAGAGAATGAACAGGAGACAGGGAAGAAATGAAAATATATAGATTAAAAAAATAAATAAAATCTATAAATAAAAATACACGATGAAACACACACACACACACACACACACACAACCCAGTGTCTGACCCTATCAGAACTGGGCTCACCCACCTCCCCCACCCCCGGTCCCACCTCGGTAACCCCCTCCCACCCCCCCTCCCTCTCAGACCGGACCATTTATCATATCTGTGATGAAGGAACCCCCCTTCCCCCCGCACCCCTCAATCCCTCCCTCCCCTTCCCCTTCCCCTACCCTTACACACTTTGCCCCCCCACCCCCCCTCCCACCCCACCTTCTAAAACACGGGACCCCAACGCTAGGACTGGGATAAAGTACCGGGTACCACATACCAGGGGGGAGAGAGAGAGAGAGAGAGAGAGAGAGAGAGAGAGAGAGAGAGAGAGAGAGAGAGAGAGAGAGAGAGAGAGAGAGAGAGAGAGAAGAGAGAGAGAGAGAGAGAGAGAGAGAAGAGAGAGAGAGAGAAGAGAGAGAGAGAGAGAGAGAGAGAGAGAAAGAAAGAGAGAGAGAGAGAGAGAGAGAGAGAGAGAGAAGAGAGAGAGAGAGAGAGAGAGAGAGAGAGAGAAAGAGAGAGAGAAGGAGGGAGGAAGGGAGAGAAAGAGAGAGAGAGAGAGAGAGAGAGAGAGAGAGAATGAGAGAGAGAGAGAGAGAGAGAGAGAGAGAGAGAGAGAGAGAGAGAGAGAGAGAGAGAGAGAGAGAGAGAGAGAGAGAGAGAGAGAGAGAGAGAGAGAGAGAGAGAGAGAGAGAGAGAGAGAGAGAGAGAGAGAGAGAAAGAGAAAGAGGGAAAAGGAGGGAATAGGAGGAAAAAGAGAAGAGAGGTGTGTGTATCAACCAAAAACAATCGAAAAAGACAAGTGAGAGAGAGAGAGAGAGAGAGAGAGAGAGAGAGAGAGAGAGAGAGAGAGAGAGAGAGAGAGAGAGAGAGAGAGAGAGAGAGAGAGAGAGAGAGAGAGAGAGAGAGAGAGAGAGGGGAGAGAGAGAGAGAGAGAGAGAGAGAGAGAGAGAGAGAGAGAGAGAGAGAGAGAGAAAGAGAGAGAGAGAAAGAGAGAGAGAGAGAGAGAGAAAGAACGAGAGAAAGAGAAAAAAAAAGACAATGAGAGAGCGAAAAAAAAATAGCTTCGCCAAACGGTAAGCTCTTCCCGCGACAGGTAAGCCGGGCGGGCGAGTGAGCGAGCGAGCGAGCGAGTGAACGAGCGAAAGTACCCCCAGTTCCCTGGACTCAACCGGATGACAAGATTAATGGGGTGTACCTGATACCAGGACTAATGGACTGTAGTAGATACCAAAGGGACTGACGAACTGCACCGACGTGTGTGTTTGTTTGTTTGTTTGTTTGTTTGTTTGTGTGTGTTTATGTGTGTGTGTGTGTGTGTGTGTTTGTATTTGTGTGTGTTTGTTTGTTTGTTTGTCTGTGTGTGTGTGTGTTTGTTTGTGTGCGTGTGTTTGTTTGTTTGTGTGTTTGTTTGTGTTTGTGTGTGTTTATGTGTGTGTGCGTGTGTTAAGTATACAATTGTATCTATAATTACGTCTATGTATAAATATACACTTATCCGTACATACGCTACTTAACTCGCATGATCT
>BOPN01003674.1:27500-32500 GCA_017312705.2 Penaeus japonicus | reverse complement strand
AAGAGGTCTATAAATCAGGGCGAGTGACTCCCTGCGCATTCGGGTATTGATTGAAGATGAAATAAATCCTCTATGCTGATTTTTATGACTCTTTCGTACCTTTCAAAGTTGTTTAAGACAAAGTTTCTTGCATTCCGGTATTCGATTGAAAGATCTTCATCACGTTTTTTGTTTTGTTTTGGTTGTTTCATATCTTTTCTTTTCTTTTCGTTCTCTTGATGTGATGTGATTGCGTGTTTCGGATTTATGTGGTAGTGAAATAGGTTCGTAATTTTATTTCTATGATCGTGTTTACTTAGCTGTATGTTTTGTGGGTGAGTGGTGAGTGTGTGAGTGTGTGTGTGTGTGTGTGTGTGTGTGTGTGTGTGTGTGTGTGTGTGTGTGTGTGTGTGTGTGTGTGTGTGTGTGTATGTATGTGTGTGTGTGTGTGATAGAGAGAAAGAGAGAGAGAGAGAGAGAGAGAGAGAGAGAGTAAGAGAAAGTAAGAGAGAGAGAGAGAGAGAGAGTAAGAGAGAGTAAGAGAGAGATAGAGAAAGATAGAGAAAGAGAGAGAAAGAGAGGAAAAGAGACAGAAAGAGACAGAAAGAGAAAGAGAGAAAAAGAGAAAGAGAGACAGAGTGAGAGATGTGAGTGCGTCTGCATATATATGTGTGTGTGCAAGTGTACGTGTGAGTGTGTGTGTACCTCGCACACATACATATACATGAAAAAAAAAAAATATATATATATGAAAGAGGTAAAAGTCCTTCCCATCCTCACCTCTGATCAGGTTCTTGGTATGCGGGAGAGGAGGAGGAAGGGGGGGGGGTGATGGTGGCGGGGGTATCAGGGAGGGGGGGCATATCTGGCAAAGGGGGAGGGGAGGGGAGGGGAGGAGTAAGGGGAAGCATATCTGGTAAAGGGGGGAGGGGAGGGAGGGGAGGGGAAGCATATCTGGTAAACGAGGTAGAGAGAGAGAAAGAGAGAGAGAGAGAGAGGAGAGAGACAGAAAGAAGAGAGGAGTATGACAAGGGTTTAAGATTGAGGGAGAGGGGTGGAGGGGGGAGGGGGATTAAGCAACAGGTGACGACACTCAAGTATATATAAATAAATATGGAGGAAGACGAACGAACGAGGGAAAGATCAGACAGTAGTAATAAAGGGCTGGAGTACGGAGAAGCTGTTGTCTTCAGATGACAGGACGACATAAGGTATGGTTGACCAGCTCCACCTGCCAGCCCCCTTTCCCTTCCTGGACTGGACTGAGAGATCTGCTTCCTCTCGCGATGTGATAAAGGGTGCTCTTTTCTGAGGGATGGGGGCTTAGTGGCGGGATCTTCTCTTTCTCTCATTTCTCTTTCTCTCTCTCTCTCTGTCGCTCTCTCTCATTTCTTTCTGTCGCTCTCTCTCTTTCTGTCGCGCGCGCTCTCTCTCTCTGTGCTATTTCTCTCTCATCGATCTTATTTCTCTTTCACTCTTTCAGCTTCCTTCTCTCTCTCTCTTTTTTTCTCTCTCTCCTTCTTTCTCTCTCTCTCACTTTCTCCTTCCACCCCCCTTACTCTCCCTCCCTCCCTCTCAAAAGTAAAATCAACAACAACAACAAAAAAAAAACAAATAAAAAAAAACAAAAATAATCTGTGCCTCGCCCTCCACAACGACCCCCCACCCCCTCCCCCTTCCCCCCTCTACCCCTTCCCCCACCCCCCACTCCCCACCTTCGAATTAACATACGAGGTTAATAGAATGTCACTGAACGCATAAATAAAGCGATCGGGACGCATTCACAAAACCAATAGATTTATGTGACATTCTGGCACAGCTTAACCTCAGGAATGTTGTTTTGAGTGGCGTGGTTTATAAAACTTATGGTTAACCTCTGTTACTTGACTTCATGGCACGTTGTTCTCCTTATGTTTCCATTAGCAAAGTCTAATTAAATCAAAAGAATTCCGATTTTACTTTAAAACTGGACTCGTATCTTTTGGTAATTAAAAAAATAAAAATAAAATAAAAGTGTTTTTTTTTTGGGTACAAAATATTTTATACAATTCGTTCTTCATTCATAAATTTTAATTCTCAGAGATATATTTAATTGTCTCGGAGTATAATTAATCAAAAAAAGAAGAAGAAGAAGAAGAAAAAAAGAAGAAAATTGATCAAAAGAGGATAAGTTGCAGTAACTGTGAACTCGGAGTCAATATAAGGAAATTTGTGTGGGCGGCAGTGATACAATTAAGATGACTATGTTGTGTTCATGGGTTGGGGGTGGGGGTGGGGGTGAGGGTGGAGGTAGTGGGGGTGGGGTTGGGGGTGGGAGTGGGGGTGGGGTTGGGGTGGGGTTGGGGTTGGAGGTAGTGGGGAAGTGGGTAAAGAGCAAGGGGGAGTGGGTGAGGGTGGAGGTAGTGGGGGTGGGGTTGGGGGAGTGGGTGAGGGAGAAGGGGATAGGGTGAAAGCTGAGAGGGGTGGGGGGAGTAAGAGGTGGGTAAAAGGCAGTAGGTAAGATGTAAAGAGTAAGGGGGAGTGGGTAAGGGAGGGGAGAGAGTAAGAGTGGGTAACAGGTAGTGGGTAATGGGTAAATGGAAGTAAGAAGATGGAAGTAGGGTGGAGTGGATAAAAGGTAGTGGGTAAGGGGGGGGGGTGAGGGGAAGTGGATAGGGAGGAAAGCGTGGTGGATAAAATGTAGTGGGGGGGGGAGGGGTAGTGGGTAGGGAGTAAGGAGGAGTAAGTTAAAGTGGGTGAGAGGAGAAATGGAAAGTGGGAAGGGGGGCGAGGGGGAGTAGGGAGTGGGGTTGGGGTTGTAGCTAATGGTTAAGGTAAGGGTAAGGAGTAGAGAGCTTAGGGAGTAGATACGATTCCCTCCCTTCCCTTTACCACTCTTCCTTACCCCTTCCCCACCCCACCCCCTCATTCCACACCCCACCCCACCCCATTCCATCCCTCATTCCACACCCCACCCCTCCACACCCCATCCCACCCCCTCATTCCACACCCTACCCCCTCCTTACCCCTTCCCTACCCCTCTCCTAAACACCCCTCCCCAACCCCTTCCCATCCTACCCCTCCACTCCCCTCATCCTTCCGTTGGGCACAGTCGGTAGTGTTGTCAAGCCCTCCCCCCATTCATCATGCACTTCCTGACATTGCATGGCAAGGAGGCGGAAGTTAAGCGTTTGAACTTCTTTCCAGCTTTATTTCATGGAATGTATTTTATTATTATTATTATTATTATTTTTTAGATTACTCATTATGCTTCTTGTGAGAAATAGATGGAGAGATGGAAGATATATATATAAAATATATATGGAAGATATATATAATGATGGAAGATATATGAAAGAGATGGAGAGAGATAGGAAGAATATGAAGAGAAAAAAAGATGTATAGCTAATAAGATAGATATAGATGAAGGGAGGTAAAAGAAGAAAAGGAGAGGGGAGGGGAGGGGAAGAGAAGGGAAGGGAAGGGGGGGGGGTAGGAGAAGGTAAGGGAAGGGAGGGGAGGGGAGGGGAGGGGAGGGGAGGGGAGGGAAGGGAAGGGAAGGGAAGGGGAGGGGGAGGGAGGGAAGGGAAGGTAGGGGAGAGGAAGGGAGAGCGAGCGATAAAGAGAGAGAGAGAGAGAGAGAGAGAGAGAGAGAGAGAGAGAGAGAGAGAGAGAGAGAGAGAGAGAGAGAGAGAGAGAGAGGGGGGGGGGGGGGGGTCCATGTCCCGGGATGCTATCCATGCGGCACGATTTTGAATCTCTAATAAGACGAGCCGTGTCCGGTCCCAGTCTGCGCCGCTCCTTCTGCTTGCTCTTTCTCTCTCCCTCCCCCACATTATCTTTCCTCCCTCCTTCTCCACCTTCTCTTTCCTCCCTCCCTTTTTTCCCTCTCCCTCCCTTCCTTTCTCCCCCCTCCCTTCCTCCCATTCTTCCCTTTACCTCCCTCCCTTTCTCCCCCCTTCCTTTTCCCTCCCTCCCTCCCTCCCTTTCTTCCCCCCTCCTTCCCTTTCTCCCCCCTCATTCCCTTCCTCCCCCCTCCCTCCATCCCTTCCTCCTTCCCTTTCTTCCTTCCCCTTCCCACCCTCCCTCCCTCCCTCCCTCCCTCCCATCCTTCCCACTTCCAAAACACCAAAAACCCAAAATCAGAAAAAAACCTAGATTAAAAACCCGATTATTAAATTAATCTCCCGAATCCCCGCCCTCAAGACAAGCCCTCCCGCCCTCCCGCCCGCCCGCCCGCCCGTGACGTCACGCCCATTGTCCCCGCGTCCAGAGGATCAGCTCAACCTTGGGACTTCATTTCGAGCGTCATGTAATAGTGTGCAAGTCGGGGCGCATTGTTTGCATAATCAGCAACAGCAAACTCGCCGCCGAGCATAACAGCAGCAGAGGGAGGCGGCGAACTGGGGGGCGGGCGGGGAGGGAAGGGAGGGGGGGGGGGGTAGGGGTAGCCTTGGCGCACAGCGGGGCACTCACTCACTCACTACTGCGAGTTGCAGTACACCACCAACTCGCAACTCGCACTCACACTCTTCAACACCGCCGGTCTAACTGTACCGCTAGCACCACTTGCTCTCTCCGCTAAGGCGAGTGCGAGTAGGTTAGTCACTCGCCCTTCTATTGTCCTATCGCCGTTCTACCTGTGCTGTGATTGCCGATTACTTGTTCATTATCATCGGGGGTGCGTCGTTGTCTTCGCTTACACCGTACTCTTCTCCGTTACGTGTGTATACTAACTGTTTATCTTTCATCATCACTGGTATATACCTTATACTCGCCCCTCCAATATCGCCACTGCACTGCATCACACATTCACTACCTCACCTTCCATCATCACTTAGTCATCACTTGGTCCTTACCTGCACCATCCACACTATACCACTTACTTACTAACACCACAGTATGTCCCTTACTAACACCACCACAGTATGTCCCTTACTAACACCACCACAGTATGTCCCTTACTAACACCGTCTATCCACTCCCCACCACCCAGAACGAACCACTTCGATGCCCTCCATCCACCACCAGCACACACACCA
>BOPN01003674.1:7500-10000 GCA_017312705.2 Penaeus japonicus | reverse complement strand
TCGCTGCTTGCTTGGCGCCGCGTGACATTTCGAGAAGTTCTCGCTGAGCGGCGGCGAGGCGATTCTCGGGAAATGTCGAGTTTTGGGAGAGATCGCTCGCCCGCCTGTCTGTCTGTCTGTCTGGCCGACACGACGTTCGACAGTGTCACTCCGTCGCAGTCTCACGTGCAGGACGACGAGGCAGAAGAACGTCGTCGGCTGCAACGGCGGCGGGTTAGTTAGCTAGTTAGTTACCTGCGACCAGCGAGCCTCGGCTGCTGTCTGTACCTTCACCCCCCACCGACAAGGAACGCGGCCCGCTCGCTCGCTCGCCCTGATCGCGCGCGCTCCTATCTATCTCCCGAAATAACATCGTTTCTCCCGACGAGTGGCGCCGCGCTGGCAATCCCACTTCTCCAGTCTACCGCAAAGAGGATACGTAACGGCTCTACTTACTTGCTGTGCGGAGGAGAGAGGCGGAGGAAGGTCGGAGCGTCGAGAGCCACCGTCTAGTCACTAGGGGTCACAGCCTCGGACTGGTGCTGTCGGAGCCTCCTCACTCTCTCACCTCCAGCTGGACCCGACGCCATCTGGTGGCAGCGCGCCGCACTAACGCCACCACCATCTTTTCCATTATTTGCCCTTTTTTTGGCCATTGGGACGGACACTTTTAGTGCGTTCCCAATGCGCAGAGGGAGATCTCGGCGCTGCAAGACACGTTAAAAATGGACTAGATATCTACTTATGCAAATCACTCGGCTAAGAAGTCATTTTCGAGGTTGGGGGGAGGGGGGGAGGGAAGGGGGGGTACGGGTAGGGGTCAGGTAAGCAGCGCACCTGAGCACGGGACAGTGGGCGGGACCACGCCACCCACTGACTGACCCCCGCCCCCCCCCCCCCCCCCCCCCCCCCCCCCCCCCCCCCCCCCCCCCCCCCCCCCCCCCCCCCCCCCCCCCCCCCCCGAGGGGGAAGGCTGGGGCTAGGAGGAGGGGGGGGGGCTCCTGCAGGCTGGACTGCCTCGGTCACTGCTGAACGCTGGGAGGTTCACCATCACGGCAAGCTCAGGAATTCTATAGTTTACTTCCCGTTACTTCCTAAAAAAAAAAAAAAAAAAAAAAAAAAAAAGAAAAAAATCCCTAAATAATAGACCTATACAAGAAAGATAAAAAAGAGAAGAGGAATTAAAAGAAATAAAAAAAATATTAAGAGAGAGAGAGAGAGAGGGAAAAAAATACGCATACATCATAACAATCCTCCCGGCGCCATCAAGAGAGCCATTTGCAACAAACCTCGCAACATCAACAGGTCAATCGGAAAGAAAAGAAGGGGGGGGGGAGGGGGAAGGCTGGGGCTAGGGGGAGGAGGGGGGGGGGCTCCTGCAGGCTGGACTGCCTCGGTCACTGCTGAACGCTGGGAGGTTCACCATCACGGCAAGTCTACAGGAATCTCTATAGTTTACTTCCGATACTTCCTAAAAAAAAAAGAAAAAAAAAAATCCCTAAATAATAGACTTATAAAAGAAAGATAAAAAGAGAGGAAGAATTGAAAGAAAAAAATGAAAGAGAGAGAGAGAGAGAGGGAAATAATTACGCATACATCATAACAATCCTCCCGGCGCCATCAAGAGAGCCATTTGCAGCAAACCTCGCAACATCAACAGGTCAATCCGAAAGAAAAAAATCTGCAACAAAACCCCCCACCCCCCCCCCAAAAAAAAAAAAGAAAGAAAAAAATCCACAAATCGCCCCAATTTACAGCAATGAGACTTGTTTACGTTTACGCTTCGCCCCGATAAAAGCGGCGCCGAACCCGTTGTAATTAGGTTAGGTTAGCCTCTGCAAGTCCCGCCGCGCTCCTCCGCTTCCGGTGAAGTGGCGGTTGGTTGGTTCTTCAGCGGCGGTTCGTTCTTCGGCGGTTGGTTCTTCGGCGGCGGTTCTTCGGCGGTTGGTTCTTCGGCGGTTGGTTCTTCGGCGGTTGGTTCTTCGGCGGTTGGTTCTTCGGCGGCGGTTCTTCGGCGGTTGGTTCTTCGGCGGTTGGTTCTTCGGCGGTTGGTTCTTCGGCGGTTGGTTCTTCGGCGGCGGTTCTTCGGCGGTTGGTTCTTCGGCGGTTGGTTCTTCGGCGGTTGGTTCTTCGGCGGCGGTTCTTCGGCGGCGGTTGGTTCTTCGGCGGCGGTTCTTCGGCGGCTGGTTCTTCGGGCGGCGGTTAGTTCTTCAGCGGCAGTTCTTCGGCAGCTTTGGTTCTTCGGCGGCGGTTGGTTCTTCGGCGGTTGGTTCTTCGGCGGTTGGTTCTTCGGCGGTTGGTTCTTCGGCGGTTGGTTCTTCGGCGGCGGTTCTTCGGCGGTTGGTTCTTCGGCGGTTGGTTCTTCGGCGGCGGTTCTTCGGCGGCGGTTGGTTCTTCGGCGGCGGTTCTTCGGCGGTTGGTTCTTCGGCGGTTGGTTCTTCGGCGGTTGGTTCTTCGGCGGTTGGTTCTTCGGCGGTTGGTTCTTCGGCGGCGGTTCTTCGGCGGTTGGTTCTTCGGCGGT
>BOPN01003673.1:137500-140000 GCA_017312705.2 Penaeus japonicus | reverse complement strand
CATGACTTTGCTTGCTGTGCGTGCCGTCCCTCCCCTTGCAATCTGCAGGGCCCTCGTTCTGTAGAAATAAGGATAAGATATCTCTTGAATCAGAAAAAAAAATCTTCAACTTCTGTGTTCTTCACTCCGGCATTCCTCTTCCATAACTTCCCATCCTCTCGCACGATTTAATACCCTGCCACGAAATTTCGTGAGCGTTCACTCCGCACCCGTAGCACGAACTCATGCCAGCTTTCGTGATCGCTCCCTCACAACACGACTCTCTGGAAATACCATTAGTGCGCCGGTCGGGGCGGTCACGTGCGCCTAGAAGGGGAGGCGGGGCTGACCTGTTGCTGAGGTCAGTCATGGAACTGTTCCGATAGTCCTCTTGCCAAGAATGTGAGGATCTGATGCCAAGGTTAATGCGTGCGGTCTCGGCCAGGCCAAGCGAGGACGCCAACATCGAGGACACGAGTTTGTGAGAGATCATGGCCCGGGTAGCAGCTCAGTGCCCCGGGAACACACGTGCCACAGCTCCGTCAACATCGGAAACAAGATCTTGCGAATGAGGATGTCTAATTATCCATCTTAGATCTAATCAACTGGATAAATAGAAGAAATATGTGGTTAGTTGCTGCTATTGATGGCCAGTGCTGACGTCCAGCACTAACCGTAGTTTGTCCATACCTAAATTAGGAAAATTCTACGGAATACTTAGATGCAAATATCTATCCCAAAATATCTATTCAGTCAATACCTTCAACCTATGTACTAATCATTTAGTATAATTAGAAAGTACTTAAGTAATGATCAGCATATATGCCTCTTCTTAATGAATATATACCCAAAGCTCAAGAGAAGAAAACGTTACACAAAAAAAAAAAAAAAAAACTTATCGATCTTAAAGTTAACCTCTTGATGCCAAGACTCTAAGAATACCTTAAAGAGTTCAGGTATTAAGATAAATTCCCCAAGCAAAAACAAATGAAATAGATACTTAACCATATATCAAAATGGAAAACCCCCTGCGCAGTGCTTACATACCTAGGGCTTCACAGACCGAGGCTGCCTAGTCACAGTTAAATGGTAGCCTGTTAAATACGCATTTTTCAAGTAGCCACAGCCATTCAGGTCAAATGGTATACCCAGACCGACCACAAAGGCCTACAGGCAGGTGCTCATAGTCTCAAATCATAGGGCCATGGGGTCGGGCATTCGCTAACCTATACTAAGCAAATAGTTGTCAAACCCAATGCTCTATTGTAGTTTTGTTTCAGATTTTAAATTTGTCCTTGACCTTCATACACCTCAGAGCCAATTCATTCTGTTTTAATGGTCTTGTAATTCAAATGGCTTTAGACTATTTAGACGAAGAAAATATCCATAAAGGCAAATATACAAGTAAATGCCTCGCATAGTTAGAGCGTACAGGCAACAAACTCTTGAAACTTCTTGTCTTTTTTTACAGATAATGGGCAGATTACAGACTACACAATGCACATTGTTTATTTCGTCTTGGTTCATCAAGTAAGGTCATATCTTCTCAGGGATTGCTGTCCTTTTTAATGGGAGTTTGGAGTTTGACTTCCTGAGCAATAAAAGTGGATTTCGAAATAATGCAGTTATTCCACAGATCTTTGCAATCAAATGCGATCTAGATCCTGAGTCAGTTAAATCCCACAAACAGGAAGTCATCAGTAACGAAGCATGAGAGTGGTAAAGGAGGTAGTCTGATACAAGAACTTGTGTTTTTAGGCGAAAAAAACTGTGGGTATTTCTTTTTGCTTTTTTTCCCAAATATTCGCATTCCGTCCTTTTTATATCGTGTCGTTCTCAGTCTATCTTACATCCCTGACAGCTCCCCTTTACGTAAAATTTGTGCAGCTAGTGCATATAACTACAATTGCAGCTTGTAAAACATGTATCGTGTCAGGAAACCTTACATTATCACATCATAATAAACAATTTCCAGGAACCTTATAAAAGCTTAAGCCGTCTCGCGGGATATGAAGAGCGTAAAAAAAACACTGATTCGGCTTCTGCTTTGTAAGGAAAATGGCGCCATAAATCACCACGTGTTGTAAATAATTTGACACGCGTTCAAGTTTCGTCCCGCGAGGCAATGGGAGACCTGTTTGTACATACTTCTCCAGCGATCTTAGTTGCTCTTCACTCACCCTCGGGCGAACGCAAGACGGATAGCGAAGCCGAGGACCGTAAATGGCTTGCATACTTCTTCTCAAGAGACTGCTACTGCGGGGTACGCGATATCCTGATCGCGCAGAAAGCTGAAAATGCATTTTTTTCGTTTATGATGCACCGATAAGGACAACGATGGACTCTATGTGATTCTATTTTTTCTCATAAATTGGTAATCATAGAGCTTTAATGATACCCTGCATTTTCACTTGATTTTTCTCATAAATTAGTACTCGTATAGCTCTTATGATACAGGAACCTGCGTCCATTAATATATTCCTGTATCAACTAAGACGCGATTCGTGCATTTCCTTACAGA
>BOPN01003673.1:132500-135000 GCA_017312705.2 Penaeus japonicus | reverse complement strand
ATGTTCTTTCAAAGACTCTTGGATTTACTAGATATACCTTTGAAAGGATGCAGTAGATACTTTCATCCTCTTAAACGACAAATCGTAATAGAAGTTTGAGTAAACTACTGCAGAGGCAGGCTGAAGTAACCTACTCCCTACCTACAGGTCAGAGGATGATCTTCTCAACTCATTGCAGAAAAGAAATTCTTCCACTTTCTGTTTTCTGCAACACATGGGCACTTTTACAGCTGAATAGTCTACTATCTGGACAGATGGTCAGTTCCATAGCCTGAGTCCGTAGATGTTATTACTCTTATGTGATATAAGATGTTATGAAATATCTTCAGTCCTATTTGCAATACGGAGAATAAGTGGTCACACAGTCCACCAGTGAACATGGAACCAAGCACCCTAACAGCCATCATTCAAGCAATCCACCAATAATAAACAAGGTTCTGATTCTAACAAGGACTTCCCCTATTCCAAAACTAAACAAAAACTATCCAGACGCCAACCAAAACCTGAGAAAAAAAATCCCAGCTGACAATAAATTCTCATTTTTATTATTCTCCTTGGCTCGGTGGGAAAGGCAAAGCGACTCCGGCCACACTTATCGACCTGCACGGCTGTTTAATCAAGATATGCAGAAGGCACCACTTCACACACGCGGAAAGTCACAGACACACCCTTTTCACCCCCTTTTCCCCTCGCCTCCTCGCCAACCTCTTATCCAAATTCCTCACGCCTCTTCTTCCCTCTCTCTCCGTTCGTATGTCTCGCTTCTCTCTTTTCCCTTCTGGGCCTTCTTGTCCCCTCGCCATAGCAATAAACGGAATCTACGTGTATTGCTTTGGTTTAAATTCGTGTTCGACCTCTCCTGGACGGTGAATCCGGTCAGATTGTCCCGTAGAACTGTCGCTCCCATTGCAAAATTTCAAGGGTTTGTTGAAATGGCTTTTTATGATGAAAGAAAATGACCTCCCGTTTCGTCTGTACTCGTCCTCGGAACACGATTTTCAGAGGCCAGTCTTATGAATAATATGAAACGGGTAAGCATAGAAGTAGGACCTCTTTATGACGGCTTCAGTTCCCCAAATCCGATATTTTCTTTGGAGATATGATTCGATTTGTCGGTTCTTTATCTGTTACATGCATTTTGATAACACATGTGGTGTTCGTAGTCTCGAATCTAATGTTTGTGTTTAAAGAAGCCATCATCACAAATTATGATTGATGAGGGTGTTGTTGAGTCCATTTTTTTTTACTGCGCATTTTTGGAAACCTCTTTATGATTACTCCACAGCACAAAAATCTTAAAGTCGAAGACATTACTTGATAATTCACCCAAAGTTACGAAATTAATTCTTTAAATTATAAACTTCATCTACATACTTCATCAGGCACCTTGGTTCCTATTCGGCATTAATTAGCCACAATATTTGCATATCGACTCCCTTCAGTCGATGCTAATGACCCCCCCACCCCCACCCCATCCCATCCATTAAGTCTACTTATTCATGCCACACGAACGAACCCAGCGAATGGAAATATCATTTTGCAGGTGAATGATATCTGAAGTTTCTAAAGATTTCGCTGGTCATGCTTCCGGTCGCCCTCTCTGGCCTTCAAAAAGGAAATGCGGATGATTAGAGATTTGATATGTAAACCGGGAGATATTTCGTTACGATACGCTTCGTGCCTGTGTTTTTTTTTTTTTTTTTTTTTTTTTTTTTTTTTTTTTCGTGGAAGGAAAAGGATGCATGGCGTGTGGGTTCATGTCACTTGCAAAGGGTTATTGTCCACTTGGAGAACAAAATCAAAACAAAACAATTTATTTATTTTTCTATCCATTCAGGAAGCTGTTCAGGAAGTGCTATGTCGAGGAAAACGAGAACGTACTGTCGAATGGTCAATCTCCAGATATTTTTACCGGAAGCCACACGCAGCCGAGGAGATAAATCCTTAGCATTTCCTGTTAGAGATTGTGAAAAAAGAGTTAACGGCGGGCACGCATATTGTATTGCTCACTCAGAAGAATCTCACGAAGATAATCACACGACAGGTATATCCTGGTTACACACAAATACCGCTAATTCACATATGACAAGACACGCGCGTGAATACAGGCACGCACACACACACGCACATAAACAGTACGTGGATACAGTATATTTGTTGAACTTCCTTAATCCTTAATATCTCTCTCTATATATATCTATATCAAATATATATATATATATATATATATATATATTATATATATATATATATACATATATATAGGACTGTAACCATACCTACCAATATCACTACCCTTAACACTTGTTCCAGCACTTACAACTCTACTGGTCACAGGTGGGGAAACTTTGACTATCACATTTCTTATTGCACTATCACTTACAATATTTCCTACACTGGCAGTTTCTAACTTGCTGCTAAGGTTGACTTTAGCATTGGATAATTTTGAACTTGTCTGTTGCTCGTCTTGACTAGAAGTTGGGGTGGTCACATATTTACA
>BOPN01003673.1:92500-115000 GCA_017312705.2 Penaeus japonicus | reverse complement strand
AAAAGATGACGACCGCTATCTCATTTGAAACTACAACTTTAATTTCAGCAAAACCTTCAGTATATCGAGCGGAGATGAAGAGATGAATACACTGAATGACCTCACGTGTCGCGATATACAATGGTGCCAGGTATTTTTGCAAATATTTTAAAGTGCCTCAGCCTTTTACCGCCGCTCTCTCACCTTCTCACAAATCTAGTAGTAAAAAATCGGACCAAATTAGAAATCCTATTCTCCACACCCTGAGGCAAGTAGCATACGTCCTCGAGATAATCCCGGGGACATGTGGCACCGCCGGAACCCGCGTCACGTGCGAGGAGACAGGCGAGCACCCAAGAGCGGTTGCCAGATGCGCGACGATACCACAACCAGTTCGGTTCAAGGTGCGCGACGGGAAGGTACTTCGAACCTCTCTCACTCTGGGGTCTTCAAGTCTCCTGTGGGGAGGACTCAGGAGGACACGGAGAAGGCTCGCTAAGGAAGGAGAGTCGAGGGCCCCGAACCAGGCAGAAATCGCTTATGAGTTAATCGCAGTTAGAAAGACACAGGTATGGAGAATTCGTATCTGTGACGAAGGCCTTCTGAGAGGAACACGCGAGTAGGAAGGAGGTTTTACTATAATTTGATAGCTGTCCACAGGCATACCTATGCTGGAGCGACTCTAAGGAAGGCATACAGGTGTGCTGGGGTCTCTTATACTCTCTTCTCTGGTCTTTTCTTTCAGGATACGGATTACGGACAATACCTATGGTTTATTTGACACTTATTAGTCAGTATATATAAGAAGGAAGAGGCTGAAATAGGAAAATAGGAAGTAATGAGCAGGAGGCACGTGAGGGTAGTCAGTGTAGTTTTTGTCAATTTGTCAATGCTTTCCAGGGAAATGATGTATTGTATTGAAGAGTCAATTGAATATGAGGTATTCTTCTTCTGTGAGATATCCTGCATAAGGTAGAGAAGTTATTTGATATAGAAATATGATACTTTGAAGACCTGTATAATTGTATTTATTGAGATTCATTTCTTCCTTTTTTCTGGCATGATGACGGGAAAATACACCAGATCCTGCAACCTAGACTGAAGACAAATCTTGCTGTGCGTATTAATTCAGAATCTGTGCTCTTTTTTCCCCATTTCATGCAAATAGAAATTAATTACATCCGTTCCTGTTCTGTAATTAATTCCATGTGTCTTCCTTTTCACATAAATTATCAGCTTCTATAAAGATCTTTTCTATTGAAACATAGCATCAAACGCTCCAGCTCAACTTTTTAATTTATTGTGGTGGGAAATTACTATAGAGGTTCATTGAAGTCAGCCATAACATTTCTTTTTAATGTCTGTATCAAATGACCTTATTATTTTCAATATGTTGCAGAACTATTATAAGAGTTCTCTGCTCTTTTGTACCTCATGGGTGCCATCTTTCTGAAACTGGACTAAAGCCTAAAATGCATAATGCCTCTGCGTCCTCAAGATGTAAAGATAACTAAAACAAAAATTACAGATCAATAGAATTATAGCTTTGAATATAAAAGTTTGAAAGATGTGTTTTTATTTCCTGACTGAATTACATTCTGCCACGTGTCCCTGTTAAAACGTCTTCCCGCACCATGTGAATTTTTTTTAGAAGTTTCATATGCAGTATTTTTGAGACCATAGAATGAACATTACTGTAAGATAGATTTTATGTTCAATATGGAAATATGGAAAAAGAGCAATACGGAAAAAGAAATAAAAGTAAAAAAAGATATATTTAGAACAATATGGACTATGTAAATGGTTAAACATCTTGAAAAGTATTAATCTAGGAACTTTGATGAATTGAAGCAGTCATACTTCCAGTAATCACTGTCTCAAATATGATGAAATGTAAGATCAAAACCCTCTGAATAAGCGAGCATGGAGTGTCCATCTCCACATAAGGCTTCAGCAACCCATACACACTACATCTCAAGATCTGAGTGCTTCTTTATTTACCGTAAGACTAACCACCTCCATGGTTTCTAGACCAACCAAGTGTTCCAAATGTACCACTACAGTTACTGGTACTCTTATTGCATGCACTCATTTTTAAAGTTAGAAACTTTATTAAGGAATAAATGTTTGTGAGGTTGGGAGGTTGGTAAGCAGGAAGAAGTGGAAGTTATTGGTGTTTCTTATTTATGTCAGTGAGGTTGTGTGCTAAAGTCCTATACATGCACTTAGCAGCTCTATGTGGAGTTAGTTTAGATATACAAGGTATGTGTTCCTTGCAATATGTAACATTTATTTTTTACTTTGAATTGTATGAATGAAATGAGTGAACTGACTGAGAAATATTTGCAGCTCTATTTTACCTAGCAGTAAAATTATGTAAAGATATCAGTCATCGTGCAGTAAAATGACTGAAAGATGTCCCCTTCCAAATGTGCTATATTGAAAATTAAAGTAAATATATTCCATAATTGTCTGGCATGGCATGTTCACAAAGAAGTATGGATAATACTGTATCTGACTTCATTATCAGTGACTCAGTGTACCTGTAATATTCCCCCTTTTCCATTCTCTTGATACCTCCTGCAATATGAGTATTCATTGTATCATATACCTTTTTCATTTTTACTGAAGGGATTTTGTGATCATTACAAATAAATTTATAAGACTTCAATTGTGTTTATATGCTTGAAAAGCCTCTACTGTTTATAAAGATACTTTTATTTTACATGTTTCTTTTGTGTTGATGTCAGTTATTTACCAATTGATATTAATTATCTGTTTATATTTACAGGCAGACATGACTAAGGTTTCAGTTCACTGGTTCAGGCATGGGCTAAGACTCCATGACAACCCAGCATTATTGGAGTCGGTGAAAGATTGCGAAAAATTTTATGCAATATTTATTCACGATGGAGAAACGGCAGGTATGGTCCCATATTCATATTTTCTCATTATGTAGATGTACTATGTCTTTACTTCAATTCTTTTTTTAAGGCAAATGTCAAAAGTGTCTTGCATTTGATAGGCAATAGATATTAGGTTTATTTTATGTTTATACTCTATTTTTAGGGACGGAGCTGGTGGGTTATAACCGCATGCAGTTTTTGACGGAAGCACTAAATGATTTGGATAACCAGTTACGAGAATTTGGTGGTCAGCTGTATATATTCAAAGGAATGCCAGTAACTGTTATTAAGAATCTTCATGCTGAAGTTGGAATAACTCATCTGACCTTTGAACAGGTAAGTTTGGTAACATACGTAAAAGGATATATTTAACCCCTAAAGGATATGCTGTCTTATGATCTGATGCAGTTTCACTAAACAGTTACTTAATTCAACTTTAATTCAATATATAATTGTAATCTGGAAATAAACATTTACAATATGAAAGTGTTACAATAGTGTTCAGGCTTCCTTGTACATGTTGCTCATTTCTTAACCAGAGCATGACTAAATATAGCATACATGACATTTTGGAGTTCATAAGATATTAGATAAATTCCTATTCCTTGATTGAATGCGAGAACATGACTTGTAATTGTCTTGCTCTTTTAATAATCCAAGCAAATTCTAAGAAACATAGGAGAGAGAAGGTATAAACTGATCTTGAAAATGTGTGAAGAGGAAGAAAGTAAAAAAAGAAAGCAAGAGGGAAAAAGATTAGAAGTAATGTAGAAAATTTATGGTGACTGAAGGATAATGTGGGAGAGATTAGGAGGGAGGGGGAGAGGGAAGAGGGAAGAGGGAAGAGGGAAGAGGGAAGAGGGAAGAGGGTAGAGGGTAGAGGGTAGAGGGTAGAGGGTAGAGGGTAGAGGGTAGAGGGTAGAGGGTAGAGGGTAGAGGGTAGAGGGTAGAGGGTAGAGGGTAGAGGGAAGAGGGAAGAGGGAAGAGGGTAGAGGGTAGAGGGTAGAGGGTAGAGGGTAGAGGAAGAGGAAAGAGGAAGAGGAGAGAGAGAGGAAGAGGAAGAGGAAGAGGAAGAGGAAGAGGAAGAGGAAGAGGAAGAGGAAGAGGAAGAGGAAGAGGAAGAGGAAGAGGAAAGAGGAAAGAGGAAGAGGAGAGAGAGAAGAGAGAGGAGAAGGAAGAGAGGTATTTATATATATATTTAAATATATATATGTATATATCATTACAGGACTGTGAGGCAATATGGAACAAACGTGACAATCAAGTACGAAGTCAGTGCAAAGAGCTCGGCATAGAGATTGTAGAGAAAATTTCTCACACTCTATGGAACCCTTTTGAAATTATTGAAGCTAACGGAGGCCAACCACCATTAACCTATGAAATGTTTGTGGTAAGTTCTGTGGCAGTGTAGTTTATTATTTTTTTTTATTGAAAAACGATCACTATGGGAGTTATGTTCCAAAACCTTTCAACTTTAACTCAACTGATTTTGGCCGTATCTTAAGATGTTTGGCCCGGGCTGGGCATCATAAAATGATTTGTTTTTTTGTTATTTTCTAGACTTATGGTTTTATATATTTGTCTTTGTATGATATATTAGGAAAGTGATACTAAGTGGCATTTGGTATGATGTGTTGGTTACACAACTGGAGAAATAACTAGCTTGTCTTTTTAACAAAATAATGAAATGTGAAAGTAATCCAACCTTGTCAAAATTGCCTGTAGTGGTGGATGTGTTAAGCCATTTGAATTATTTAAAGAATTTCACTGAATGTATAAGTAAAACATTTTTTTCCCTTTCCTTCTTAGATTCTCTCTTTCTCAATTTTGTCTCCTTCTTGCATTCTTTCATGTTCACATTGCCTTTTATGTAAATTTTTATATATTTCATCTTTCTTTACCTTCTTTCTGCCTCCCTCTCTGTCTTTCTCTCCCCTCCTTCCCACCCATTCTTCCTCCTGCCTTCCCTCCTTCCTTCCTTCCTTCCTTCCTTCCTTCCTTCCTTCCTTCCTTCCTTCCTTCCTTCCTTCCTTCCTTCCTTCCTTCCTTCCTTCCTTCCTTCCTTCCTTCCTTCCTTCCTTCCTTCCTTCCTTCCTTCCTTCCTTTCTTTCTTTCTTTCTTTCTTTCTTTCTTTCTTTCTTTCTTTATTCGTTCATTCATTCATTCCTTTTTTTAAATGAAATGCATGTTAAAACTGACTAATATTACCTTATTAAAAGTGTACCATTGATTTGTTATACAGCAAGTGTCAGCAGTGTTAGGTCCTCCAGAAAAGCCAGTACCTGATGTCAAGTGGGATGAAGTCGTATTTGGAGAGATTTCAGATGAACTTGCTATGAAGCTACAAGTAAGTACGACTTCTGACGAACACTCAGGTTCTTTGCCTTGTTTAGAAACAAATGTAGGTCCTTTTGGATTCAAGTATGTACCATGCAAGATGCCTTAGATTTTATTTAGATTTTGTGCAATGGATATCTGAACAAACTATTTCAAAAAGATAAGAGGTGGAAATAATGCAAATGAATCATTTTCAGCTTTGCCCTCACATCCCAATGCCTGGAGAACTTGGTTGGAATAGAGAATGCGATGAAGAACCGGTTTATGTCGGGGGAGAAAGAGCTGCCTTAGCACACCTACAGAAGAGACTGAGGGTCGAGGAAAATGCTTTTAGGTATTTCTAGAGACATGACAACACCTTTTCTAAGTGTTCATTTTCAACACTTTTAGGAATCAGACCTTTTGTATATCTGGGCATAAATTTCATTTTTTCTGTTTCCTGAAATGTATTTGATGTACGTTGGACCATGCTATTTAACCCACTCATGATGGGGGCATTCCAGCCTTGCATGTTACAATGCCGGGGCTCTCGAACAACATAGGCCTAAATCAGTTAAATAAACGACGCCGTATGATGTCACCCAGCGAACGGGCCTTGAATGCGCGGTACCGTTGTGTACCACCCGTCCAGAGAGGGTTAATATGTGATTAGGAGATTTTTGGAAGTAGGCTATAGGAATGTGAGGTTACTCATACCTGTGGGGTCCTTTGCATTTCTGGTCCTTCACATTTCTGTACATTTTCATTGTCTTTTAAGCTTAAGAAAAGGTCATTACCTCCACATTAGAGTATATTCTTTTGATGGCTTTAATCAGTTTCTGTATGGTTGGATTTCTAATGATCCTGGGACTTATTAATTACATTTTACAGGAGATCTGAATCAGTATCTCAATCAGCATCATATACTTGCAAACCAATGTAAATATAAATTTTTAGTCTCAGAATTTTAGAAGCTATAATAGTACATAGAAAGCTATTCATCAGATAAATTTCATGCCAGGATAAAATGTGTATATTACTTCTCTTTGCATCTCTGTGATGACAACTATAAAATGTACAAAAGAATAAATTTTTCCCTCAAAAGATAAATGATCCCTAAGAATTATGTTAGTGCCGCAATGAAAATGGATTTGTGTTCATTTCCTGCATAATAACTGTTATTCTTTTTTATCATTTAGGAGGAATGAAAATGGGTGTTGACTAATTGTATTCTTTTCTTCCAGGGATTGCTATATCCTGCCAAACCAAGTAAACCCTGACATTCTTGGTGAACCCATGAGCATGTCGGCTGCATTAAGATTCGGATGTCTCTCTGTCAGAAAGTGAGTATTGCGTACTCATTGAGTTACCGTTCTGGGTTGTCCTTAGGAGACATAGTCTAGGAAATTTTGTGGGCTTTCTTTTTATTTTATATTAAGGTATGGAATGGTGTATGTTGTGATAATTTTTTGAATATGGAGTTGAGAGAAAATTTATCTCCTTAGTCATTTTGATAGTACTGTGTATAGTACGTAGTATAGGTTGAGTATTTACTTGCTTTCATCACATTTATATACCTTGGGTACTATTACTTTATTACTGTGTTAGTTTTTCATAAAGCGTTCAGCCCAGTTTACATAGTTCAGCGTGGTTTTTGTGCAAATGTGCACACTGTCATAAGATAGTGCTATATCCAAAATTAATGAATTGTCAAGGTCAGTACAGGTTTTTATTTACACATTATATTTTTATGTTTGGTTTAACTCCTTGCTATAGAGAAAAGTTGGTGGAGACATACTTTGCTCCACAACTGTTTTTTTCTGCTCAACATTAGAGTACTTTATTTCATTATGCTGTGAAACTTATATCAGGCACTGGTTTGGCTGTGACAGTGTATAGACAAATGATACCTGTAGTTTAGTTTAGGAGTATACGATGTACATAGTATAACATCAATATCCTAAATTTATGGAAGAAGAAGTACAAAGTTTGGTGAAACATTTTATTTATTTTATTGTAAATAAGAAAAAGAATGTAACTAGGCAAAGCAGCCAAACTGGCAGTGGCATCCTACAGGCCTTATATATGGCCAAAAACACTCATGGCATCAGTGTGTTGCCACCTGTCTGTAAGGAATAAACTGTTCTCCATTTTCACTCACAGGCAAGAGGTAAATGTTTGACATGCCAGTTAGAAATACATTCTCTGATGGGTAAAATTGAGCCCTTCTGACTTTCAAGGCCAAATATGCTCCTTGGAAAAGCTCAAAATTGGGGTCATTTGTGGATTAGGGGCAGAGACGTTGTGGTCTCTAGGGGTTAAAATCTATTTGAAAAATGTAATCTTTCTAATTTATTATTGAGCATTAGTAGGCCTAAATAAGTTTATTAAAATTTTAAGTTTACCCCTATACAACAAGAATTATCCCAAATTCCTAAAACTTGAATAAGCTTGTTTTTATTAGGTAATTAATAAGATATTAAAAAACATATATGCTAGTATCACTCCTTGTATTAAGTTTTGATAACTGACAACCTCTTTATTAGACTGCAATGTTATTAGTTATGAAGTTAAAGTTTCTTTTGAAGATAATGACATTTTGTAACTACTAAAGATTATTTCCTCTGTATCTGTACAGATACTGAATTTAGACATCTGCATGCACAAAGTAGCACATGTTACATCCAAGTGTTTCTACAAGATTATAAAAGTTGGATAATCACATGAATGGATGTACTATATCTGGAGAGCAGCTATCCAACACTAGACAGGCGAGTGAGTCAGTACTGTAAGTTATAGAAATGCTAGTTTATAAAGTGCTTGGACATTACAGTTGGAAACTGGTACTGTAAACTGGGCTCTAGTTATCCATATTTGAAAAGATTTTTTAAGCAATAGCTTTTATATATATGTATTAATCTTTTTAGGAAACTGTCAGTGAGAGTTATATGAAAAACACCTTTTCAGAAAGACTATACTCATAGAAATGATAGGATTAAGTAATTCAAGATGAGTAAACAAGGAAAATGGCTTTTCGTGCAGCTGATTTCAGAACAGTGCATAAATTAATACTACTGTTTTTCTTCCAGATTTTTCTGGGATATTCATAGCATATATTTCGATCTACACAAGGACATAAAACCACCCTTCCACTCCCTTACTGCTCAGCTCATTTGGCGTGAATTCTTCTACTGCATGTCAGCCAACAATGAAGCTGTGAGTACCGTTACATAATTCCCATTGTGGATTGTGGATACATAGTGTTACATGAACTGAGTTCATTGTGACAGATGGATAAAAGGGTATAAGTGAGAATGTGTTGTGTTGTGTTGTGTGGTGAAACTATTCATTCTCATTTATATCCTTTTATTCATAATGTCACATCGTAAGGAAGATTATGTAAGAATTGTCTGTGATGAGGAATAGATTGTACTCTTTATTTGTATATCTATTTTCTTGATGATATGTGTGGATGTCTTCAGTCATGTATGCAGTGATGCCTTTGTATGAATGATTATGTGTACGTGCACATTGTATTTTTTTAATTCTTTTTTTTTTGCGCGTGGTTGTGTGGATGTGTGTGTGTACGAGTGTGTTTGGTATAGAAATGAATGAAGTTATTATATGATGCTCTTAACAAAATTTAATGATTGATGTCTTTGTTTTCTTGTAGTATAACAGGATGAAAGGAAATCCCATTTGCATTGACATCCCCTGGAGGAAGGATGAGAAGCATCTGCAGGCGTGGAGGGAAGGACGCACAGGTTATCCTTTCATAGATGCCTGCATGAGGCAGCTTCGCAAGGTCTGATGTTGTTTTGTTCTAGTGATATTTTTACTATTATTGTCTACTTTGATGTTTGATTTTTTTCATCATTATTATGAATGTTTTATCACTTTGATTTGTTATTACTTTATTATTGATTTTCAGTATATTTATTTATGGTTTTAATTTTTTTCCTATTATTATTATTTTTTTTTTATTATTATTATTATTAGTAGTAGTATTGTTATTATTATTATTATTATTATTATTATTATTATTATTATTATTATTATTATTATTATAGAAATGATTGTTATTATCGTTACCTTACTATTATGATATGATTCTTACTGTTACTCTTGATATTATTTTTTGTACTAGTCTTAGTAAGCATATCTGCATTAGTATTTCCTTTCCTGTTACTGCCTCTATTATTGCTATTGTACTGTAACTTCATCTTTTTTTTCATCTTCTTTTTGTTTTCTTTATATAAGTCATATTTCATTCCACGCTTTGCCTCTCATCCTCTTTTCAATGAAGTGTAGAAATATAAGCATATTTCATATTTTTAAATTTTTTATTTGTTTTTATTAGACAACATTTGAGGTGGTTCATATTTATTTTCAAGAATTTGTATGTTAGATGTTACAAATCCTTGAAATATTACATTATATTTCTTTCCTGTGTTTACTTAAAAATGAGAGGTAAGTGAGACTAAAAATCTTACACTAATTAATTTCACATTTTGCAAAATGTAACCTTTTTTGTATACAAAACATTTAGAAAAACATTATATTCCTAAGTAGTTAATTGAGAAGCATTGATTATTGTTAACAATACACTTGTTTATAGTTAAAAAAAAATATATATTTTTTTCATGATTATATTTCTGTTGAATATTCTCATCTTTATTATGAAACATGATGAATTTGGTTTATTTATCTGAAGACATATATTCATAACTAATATAATTTCCAAAATTCATTGTCTTTGTAACTATTACTATCATTACTGTCACAATGGTTCACTGGTTTACTTGTCTCTTTAGAACAAGAAGCATTATAATTTTCCTTCTTATACATAGGATAGGGGTTAAAGCTATATGCTTGGGTCTGTCCATGCTGAAGAAAGCTCTAGTGCCCACGTGTCCACAATCCTTAACCCACTCGTGCTGGCTGACGTCCTATCATGTTTCATGGTTTTTGGGTCAGACACCCATGACGAGATATTTAGTCAAGGCCGGTGCGCCGGGTGAGTGAGCGGACACCCAGGCTTGTGGCTAGTTCGCACAAGAATCCTGAGACGTTAGTCTTATGCGTTCGGATGTCCCAGCATCTCGACCATTTAGAGCCGGAATGGCCCTGTCGTGAATGGGTTGAGCACTATTGTTTATCAGTGATAAAGAAACAATGCGCCATTCTCTTTAACCCATTGCGGACGAGTGTCATGACATACATGTCGGCACCGATTAGGCCTAAAAGACAGGTGTCAACGCGTACATGACATGACATCAGGATCTGCTTTCAGTTGAAGTGCACACGCAATCATGAAGTATCATGACTGTAACGGCGCTAGCTCCAGAGCTACAGAGTTTCAAAGTCAGCCTAAACCCGCACTTTATGATGGATTTATGGAAAAATATTGTTTGGTCAAGTCTGTGCTATCCAGAGGGCAGACACTTTCCCTGTCCTTCTAATTTTTAGCTGGTGCTGCTAGTGTCCTTGGCAGCCCATCCTGATGACCACTTAGGTTGTTAGGCGCCCCGTTGGCAATGGGTTAATGGCATCAACCATGAATATATCTTCAAATTCATTCTCATCCTCATGTAAGCAGCTTCTCTTCCTACACGATGACCAACCTGAAATTTCCCAGATGCATCTTAGGTACCATCTTATGTTTTCTTCATAATACATTTTCTGATGATCCGTCTGAGCACCCTATTTTCCATACCACATCCGAGATTATTTTTTCATATATGATTGAGTTGGGTGGTCCATAGCAATTGCTGCATATCATTTCATAGGAAAGTACTATAGAGGGTCTATGTATATAACCCATTCCTGCCGGCGCTGTTCCGTCTTTGCATGGCTGCAATGCCGGGGCTCTCGAACGCATAGGCCTAAATCAATTATACGATTGAAGCCGCATGCTGGTACCCGGCGCTATGCATATTACATAATTGCCGTCTGTGGCCGGCGGCCGGCGGTATCGGGTTAACCCATTCGCGCCGGATGACGTGCTGACATGTTTCATGGTTTTTGCGTCAGACGCCGGCGACGAGATATTTGATCAAGGCAGGAGCTCGGGGTGAGTGAGTGGACAGTCCAGGCCTGTGGCTAGTGTGCCCGATAATCCTGAGGTGTTAGGCTTATGCGTTCGAAAACCCCAGTATTCTGACCATTCAGAGCTGGAACAGCCCTTCCGAGATGAGTTAAAGCTACATCTTGTCTACCTCTTTAGGAGGAACAATATTTGCTATAGAATTGTCTAACCCCATTCTTATTGCTGGTGATACTCTTCTCCTTCCCACGTCATATTTGCCAAATCTGTCTTGATTTGTTGTGTGTTAATTCTTTTGTGTCTCTTGTCTTTTCCGAGTATGGTCTCAGCTTCAGGAAGGGTTATCTGGTTCACCTTTTTGCCATGTTCTTAACCCCTTCACTATACTGCGTATATTGCGTCCTCGCAGTGCTTGTGACAAACCCGAAGACACGCATACTGTGTCATGGCTGAGTTCTGTTGGAATTAAGTTTTCTTTCTTCCGGATACTGTGTGAGATCTTTCAGAATGGAGGTCATATATGATACGATGGATTACTTGACTTTCATTATTATTACATAAGAGCGGGATTGGCTTATACCAGGGGAGGTACCGATGTGCCCTGCTAGCAATCAGTTTATTATTCATTTATGGAACATTATGTAAAAATATTAAACTTATTATGATTAGTTTACCATACTACTTCAACCGTTTTCATTGTCATCTGAGTGAGGCCTCCCACCAAGGTCACTCATTCCATCTTCCTCCCAACCCATGTAAATAATTTGTCACATGCACATGGGGGAAGAGGTTAACTATGCATATTTTGATATATAACGCATGATCATTATGTTGAGGTTCTGGCTTAAAACTTGTAGAGGTTTTGGCTTAAAACTTGTCATATTCAATAGTGACGTTTAAAATTTGGCGCGCGCTGGCTGCCTGGATGGGGAGCGTCTTCTACTGCCCGTAGTGAAGGGGTTAATCTTTCCAGACCTTTTATTTTCTTTCTCACTGTTGATTATGCATGAGTTGAAGGATTACTTTCAGTAACTTCACATCTTGGTGGTTTGAAAAGGTTCTTTAATGATGAATGACGTGATATCACATCAAGCGGTGGCAGCACTTGCTGCTAGGGATGTAATATTACACCATGGCTTTTTGTATGGCCAGCATGGCAGGTAATAGTGCATGCAGCGGCTGGCCATGGCTTGAGGGGATGAGTAGTCTGAGGTGTTTAGCCTATCATTTGGAAATACCCTGGCATTAAGTCCAGGTGGAGTCAAAACACCCCTGCATTATCTGGTTAAAGGCCATTTAACAAATTTCCCTGTGGATGTCGTTTACCCTTGTAGTGTCATTATCCTGAAGGCCTTTTCAAATTTAGTTCTCAATCTGCAACCTCATTTTGTTCCTCTCAGATTCAGCATCCCCTGCATGGCTGGACGTGACAGTACCTATTGATATCTTTCGCTCTTTTTTCTTGAATGACAATAATTCCATACATATTCAAATATGATTAAAATTGATTTTCTCCATATAATATGTCCAGAAAGTCCAGGGGATTGTTTTGGATTATATGTTACAGTAAACCCTAACGTATACCTTACTTTCAATGCATACATACCTTAAATGCATTTATCTTAAATGTTACTTCATTTGGGTTAGCTCTTTGTACTCTAACTGCCCCAAATTATAAGCCAAATTGCATGTGGCTTTTCCTAAGAATGTTAGATTTAGATTTTTTTCTACATATTTGATCATTTTTCACCTTGAACAATCTCCCCAAAGTTTGCTTATTATATCTCTTCCCCCCCTTCCCTTCGATGTCCTCGAAGATACCCATACAATCATGATTATATATGTATTTATCTATTCCTTTATTTATGTTGTCATCAGTGCAAGAGTGCTACTTCACCCTACCCGCTTGACCACAAGTGAATAGTGCGAGTGAGAAGCAGTGGCAGGCTGGCAGGCCAAAAGCACACTTCACCTGTGTTATTGATGCAACTGTTTCATTTTGTTTTCTGCCTGTTTTTCTGAAATGTTGGAAATATTGTGTATCAATTTTTTGTCTTCTCTTCCTTGATGAGGTCTGAGGACTTATTTTTTTTACCAATCATTTTGAAAGATGCTGGTTAACCCAATACCGCCGGCCGCCGGCCACAGATGGCGATTATGTAATATGATAGCGCCGGGTGCCGGCATACGCTGTCAATAATATAATTGATTTAGGCCTATGCGTTCGAGAGCCCCGGCATTGAAGCCATAAAAGACAAAACAGTCCCGGGGGGAATGGGTTAAGACTTTTGAGATTTTTTGCACATTTTACTCATAAAACGCTATAGATATCAAAGAAGTACTTTTGAAATATTTATAAAGATATACCATGTTAGAGTGCTATAACTAAAATAGAATGGGTAAGTCCAGATCACAATCTTTCTAAAGAAAATGAGACAACGCTCCCATCTTCATTGGTTAAATGCTCGCACAAACTTTTAATTAGTTTTTTTTTTTTTCTCTGTAACTCAAAAAGTAATAGACAAACTTTTAAGAATTATAATCTTGGCCCATTAACACTGGGTGGCAAGATATCACACTTAGTGTTGGCAGGATCAGCCGCCAGGGATGAGATATTTTGTTATGGCTTTCCTTCTGGCAGGCGTGCCTGGTGATCGGGTGCATAGAGCTTGGCTGCAGCCAGAATGGGTGAATAGCCCGAGGTGTTAGGCTTATGCGTTTGAAATATCCTGGAATTTTAACTGTTTGGAGCCAAAGCAGTCCCGTCACAATGGGTTAAAGATCTTTATCAGGTTAGAAAGAGAAGAGATGACTTGGAAAACTGCTACACCAAAAATATTAAAATTTGTTTCAAATTTTTCAGATTGAATATTTAAATATAACAGTCAAGAAGTCGAAAGTGCTGGGTGAAATGTATACAGTCTTCGCCAGGGCTATATGCACGAGGTGCCCTGGCCATTGGGTTAAAAATAGGTATACTGTTATCTAGCAGAGTGGGTGAAGGAGTCAACAATAGGGGTTGAAAAAGTTATACCAGGAAACCAAGGAATCATATATGACAAAATTTTGCGTGGTACTCGTATTGATGAGAACAAGAAAGGGATGACATGAAAAATGGTAATGACTGATGATAATAAGAGTAAATCCTTAAAGAGAAAAGGAAGTAAACTAAACAGTCACTTTTATTTACTCTAATTCTGTCTGCACAAAAAATGAGTTTTTTAAAAAAATTTAATATGCAGATCAGTATCTACATTATGAGAAAACCTTATAATTTTTTTCTGGCTTTTTCTGTAAAATATTGATACAGGTTGTCCATGTTTTAACTTGAGCATGACTGAAATAGTATGCATGTTCTATAGGGGTTATTGACAATGATAATGATATTTGATTTGATGGCTATGATTCAGTACAAAGGTAATGATTTTCCAAAGAGGTAATTGATTTTTAGACTCTTTATGCTCATGTAACCGGGAATCAAATTATAATGATGCTATTTGTTCCTTCAGGAAGGCTGGATCCATCATGTGTGTAGAACAGCTGTTGCCTGTTTCTTGACTCGAGGAGATCTGTGGATAAGCTGGGAAGAAGGTTTGAATGTAAGTTTTTTTTTCTTCCTTTTTTCTTCAGATGAGTCTTTAGGAATTGATGGTGATTTTTGTCCTCAGGCAGAAGAGAAGTAAAAATAAAGTTCTGAAAGAAGTAGAAAATTATTTTAGTTGTGTTATTATTACACTTTTCATAGTTTGAGATTTTAGACTGGACTGTTTTTATTGGGAAGTCATAAAATATATTCATATCATACAACGATATTGAATATCTTTTGCACTCTTTACAAATGAATAAAGGAATTTGTTACTATAGATTATTCAAGGTAGACCTTTACAAATGTAGATAATTAAAGTGAATTGTTATATCCTTACAAAACCTATATTTACACACATAATTAACTATTGCAAAGTCACCAGCATAAATTCAAGCAAAATTAGCCATGTCCATTCTATATCCATGATCAATCACAGTCATGTTTCTGCTGGATGCAGTACATGTGACTGAATCCAAAGGACCTGATGATTGGCAAGATGGAGAGGGTGTACTTTTCTGCCAGTGACTATTGTATGATATGGTATATAGTATTTTTTTTTATAATTTTTGAACTCTCTGGTTTCTGAATCTGAATGCAAAACTTATGTATGTTAGGATATACACAAGATATATATGCATACATGTTCATTAGAGTGGGTCAGACATAAGTTAATTTTAATTTTAATTTGCTCTACAGATATGTTATGATATTTTGTGTATGCTTTGTTTCACATTAACTAATGTGAAGTTGCATTAGTTGATTCTAAGAAGAAATGAAACTGTTGCAGAAGGTAAAATTATTCACGATGAACTTTTGGAGCTAGCATGACCAAAACTATCATTATGTTGTGGAAGAGAAGTCTTTTGCTTATATTTGTCTGGTTGACTTGAAACAAACAGCATTTTAAGACTTGCACAAAACTTCATAGCATATCTGTAGAGCAAGATGAACTTTGAGAAAAAAGTTTTTTTTTTTTTTAACAACTAATGTAAGTGTACGTTTACATATACAAGTAGAATTGCACATATAGGTAGACATACATTTACATACACATATAAGTATTTATGTACATACTTATGCATACATACACATACACATACACACTCACACTCACACTCACACTCACACTCACACTCACACTCGCACTCGCACTCACACTCACACTCACACTCACACTCACACTTACACTCACACTCTCACTCTCACTCTCACTCTCACTCTCACTCTCACTCTCACTCTCACTCTCACTAACACCAACACTTCCACACATATATCCGCATATTATGTCAAATCATTCTGATATAATTTCCTTTCATATAAGTCAAATGGCTGCTTTCTTTCAGGTATTCTTGAAATACCTCATTGACGCAGACTGGTCTGTCTGTGCGGGAAACTGGATGTGGGTCAGTTCATCAGCTTTTGAACGTCAGCTGGACTGCTCCACCTGCATCTGCCCTGTAAACTATGGAAAAAGGATTGAACCAACAGGAGATTATATCAGGTGTGTTTTGTATATGTGAGGTAGATAATAGAGGCTCAATGGCTGTAGAATTGAGAGTTTTGAAATCTACCTGAGAAATTTGGGAATCCTGTGTGTATAATGAAGATAGGTTCTGGTCATGTATGTTAGAAATAGCAGGAAAGAAGGAATAAGTATGAATGATGTAGATTATAGATATTTCTGTTAAAGATGATCAGTTATGATATATATATGTATATATATATATATTTCTTTCTTTCTTTCTATAATATTGAAATGAAGATTATATTTCCTTTACCAGTTATGTTGGCTTTCTTACAGACGGTATGTTCCGGAATTGGCTTCAATACCACAAGACTTTATTTTTGAGCCTTGGCTGGCTCCAAAATCAATACAAGAAGCTTTCAAGTGTGTCATAGGACGTGATTATCCTGAACGAATCGTTTTGCATGCCGAGGCATCCAAGGAAAACAGGAGGGTAAGAAATCAACAATTTTCATTTTATTCTGGTCAGTGTAGAGATGGTGGCTGAACCCTTACCGTCTAATTTTTATCCCTGTATCCTATGTAGAACTGAATGCGAGATCAATTTATATCAGTGGTATTATCTGTGCAAATTGATGTTAGTGAAGGTATTGGAGATTCAATTTTGGATTTTATTACTATCAGTGAAGTGAAGATAGTATTGTTAGCTGCAATTCTTCTCTGAATCATTCTTGACCCCAGCTGTTCAACCCTACTTGAATCAGTCAGTGGCAAATTAACAGTGAGTTCATGACTAACCCTTATTTTTTGGGCAAAAATGGTGAACTAGCCAAACCTTGGTATTTACTGCAAGCAAGGTGAACAATGCCACATAATCCACGGTTGGATTAAGTCCCACACATAAGCATCTGTGCGCCTCAACTCATAGGTGTACAAAACAAATGAAAACCATGAGTGGTTTGGTGTTTCACCTGCTGCCACTATCTCGGAGGGGATGATACTACGATGTGTTCCTATAATCCACAGTTGGATTTAATTCTATGCATAGGCTCTACATACCAAGCCTCATGGGTGTGTAGATGCCTATGTTTAGGATTGAATCTGACAGTGGGTTATATGAACTTTTTGTCATATATTTCTTTTGTAGATAAATAGTACATGGAATCAATAGATCACCAAATTATGAAACTCTTTTTTACATAGATATTGATACTCCATCAGTGCTCTAGAAAAGATCGACAAGCATATATCATGTAAATTCTGGCTAGATATACTGGATGATAGAGGGAGGTCTACAAGAGCTCAGTTTATATATTTTTATAATTCCATTAGCTAAATCTAGCATTTGTGTCATTTCAGGTAGATTTAAATGCTCAGGACATTTTAACACACATATTTTAAATAGGATGAAGGGAATGTGTTGATGGCAAATGTTATCATTAATCCATTGTGATTCCTTGGTGTCTAAGCACTTATTCAACCATCTATTTGTAAAGTCGAGCACTTAAAACAAATTTTATCTATGGAAATAAAATTTAGATTTATATATTTCTCTTTGTCAATTTTAAGCTATAAATAAGAAAAGTAAATTTAATTATATTTGAATATTTTTTAATGATTTAGAACAAATACGAACATTTAAAAATATAGTTCTTGATTTGATTATGCTTGGCCAATAAGAGAACGGGAATGTTTCACGCGGAAACTCGGAATTATCGTCTGACTAGAAAGATGCCAATTCGCTCAAAAATTGACAATTTTTCAGAAAATTGACGGAAAAGTGCTAGTGTGACAGCGCCTTAAGTGAATTGCGCTAATCCAGACGTCTTAATTTCAGTCATTTCTTGCTATATATTATACCGTCTTGTAATATTGTACTTTCATCTTGTGGTTTATATATATATATATATATATATATATATATATATATATATATATATATATATATATATATATATATATATATATATGTATATGTATATGTGTATATATATATATGTATGTATATATATATATATATATATATATATATATATATATATATATATATATATATATATACATATATATATATATATATATATATATATATATATATATATATATATATATATATATATATATATTTATATATATATATATATATATATATTTAAATATATATATATTTATATATATATATATATATATATATATATATATATATATATATATATATATATATATAAATATATATATATATATATATATATATATATATATAAATATATATATATATATATATATATATATATATATATATATATATATATATATATATATATATATATATATATTTATATTTATATATATATATATATTTATATATATATATATATATATATATATATATATATATAAATATATATATATATAATATATATATATATATATATATATATATATATATATATATATATATATATATATATGTATATATATATATTTATATATATATGTATATATGTATATATGTATATATGTATATATGTATTTATATATATATATATATATATATATATATATATATATATATATATATATATATATATATATATATATATATATATATATATATATATATATATACATATATATATGTATATATATATATATATATATATATATATATATATATATATATATATATATATATATATATATATATATATATATAAACATATAAATATAAATATATATAAATATATATTTTATGTGTGTGTATATATATATATATATATATATATATATATATATATATATATATATATATATATATATATATATATATATTATATATATATATATATATATACACATAAAATATATATTTATATATATTTATATTTATATGCTTATATTAGTTAACTAATCTGCATCTAAATTTTTAAAAAATTATCTTTGGAGAAGGATTTTGCTCAATCACTTGTAGTTTGTGAAATATTGTTAATTACTTGTCTTATAGATATGCACATTGCTTGTCTCATAGATATGTGACAAACAAGGACACATCAGATTAACTACTGACAAAAAAAAAAATTGTTTATCTATATTATGAATGAACATCCATTAATAACCTTATTTTCCAAACAGATGATGGAGAGCATTAGGGAGAAAATGGCTGTGCAACCACCTCACTGTTGTCCTTCCAACGTAAAAGAGACGAGGGTATTTTTACGTCTCTCTGAGGCTTGCTACCATAATGTTCTTTAGAGGAATTGGATCCAGATATGTTCCAGTATATGACAGGATTTTTTTTTTTTTTTTTTTTACTGAATGCATTAGTAGATATAAACTTTCTCATATATCAATAATACCATTCATATATAAGGACTTAGGTGTAGGAGTAACTCATTAATTTCGAGATAAATGCAATATCTTTTTCTCTATGATTTTATTGTATTTTACCAACTAATTGTTAATGTAAGGATTTTTATTCCTTGTTCTCACAGCGTTGGGGTCATGACACACTTTTAAATATCTGATGCAAAGCTGCTGCTCAAACTGACCGATTTGTTGTTCTCTCCCCCAAGTGCATCATATATTATGCTTGGAATGTGATAACTTTAGTAAAGTGTGGATAGGAAAGAGTTTTGGCATACTAGGGGTTAAAAAAGACAAGGAAAAAAAAAAAAAAGGTGTGCAGTTTTCAATTAAGAGCTGAAGTGCTCTTAATGAGAATGAGTGAGAATGAGAATGTGAGTGTGAGTGCAAGAGAGTGTGAGTGTGAGAGTGTGAGTGAGTGTGAGTGTGAGTGTGTGAGAGTGAGTGTGAGTGAGAGTGAGAGTGAGAGTGAGTGAGTGTGAGACGAGAGTGAGAGTGAGATGAGAGTGAGAGTGAGACAAGGGTGAGAGTGAGATGAGATTATGAGTGAGAAAAGAGTGAGGACTTTGATGAGAGTGAGAGTGAGACAAGGGTGAGAGTGAGACGAGAGTGAGAGTGAGAAAGGAGTGAGAGTGAGACGAGATTGCAAGTGAGAAAAGAGTAAGAATAAGATGAGATTGAGACTGAGACGAGATCGAGACTGAGACGAGATTGAGACTGAGGCGAGGTTGAGAATGAGACAAGAGTGAGAGTGAGACGAGAGAGAGTTAGAGTGAAAGTGAGAGTAAGAGTAAGAGTGAGAGTGAGAGTAATGACAGAGAAAGTGAGATTGTGTGAGAGTGAGAGTGAGAGAGAGTGAAGTAAATTGATAGAGATAGAGATAGATACATGGATATCTTGGGTGGATTATAAACCCAGACAGCAATGGGAATATGGTTCCAGATGATATAAAAATATAAAGAAGAGAACAGAGGAAGATATCTGCCAGAGTCCCCCAAAGGATGTTAGAAGTTTGTTCAAATGGAGTTTGACTTGGAATATGTAATTTAACATCTAGAAATGCCCAACAGTCAGATATGATGATAGCCTATTGACTGCTACACCAATACCAGTTAGGAGAAGCAGTATGGAACACCTTTAGCATTGGAAAAGGATTGGAAATAATTGTTAATGGGAACCCACACCCTGGGGCTCACTTAAATGACAAATTTTGAAGAGGCTATACCTGATCACAAACAGTAGGAGAGCATTCATGTACGTAAAGGAAGATATGAGTAAGAAATTCATCACAAATGTCAGAAGACTTGCTCAAAAGTGCACTGCAGTAATATGGATTCCCTATCTATGGAAAGACATGGATAAACTGCAGGTGCTACAAATAGATGGATATTGCAGATAATGCAAAGAAACTAATAAGAATATTTTGTAGTCAGTATACTAGCAGATGGGAAAGGAAAAGGGAGAGAGAAATGGTATTCAGCAACTTAGACACTGAGGTAACATGGCATAGTAACCAAGTGTGAGAGATTGCATTGATATGTGTGGATATGTATGTTTTGATGTATACTGTTTTTGCACAATTCATTGACATACTATGTAATCAAAATTCTTTTATTCATATTCATACATAGTGGGGGTGATTATTTCTCTCTCTCTCTCTCAGTTCTATTGTTAATCACATCAATGACATTGTACAATTTCTCTCTCTCTCAGTTCTATTGTTAATCACATTAGTGACATTGTACAGTGTCGTAATACTACATATCTCATACATCTGTTGGTAAACTATTTCAGTATTACTTATGATGCTGAACTGTATGCTTGGCAGAATCTATAAAGATGGTAGGTTGACCTTAGGGTATAACAAGGGAAACTTAAATTGCAGATCCAAACTCAAATTATCTGACCTTTCAGCTGATATGACACAATTTAACTACCTGCATTGACCAAGCATGCACACTGACCAAGTATGAGTATATACTTACGTAATGATGTAAAACATATGCTTTGAGGGAGAGATCATGATGTGATGGGACATATCCAGTGGGAGCGAAATAGTCCCGTGACGTAAAATCAATCCATCGAATACGATGAATGGGTTAACAGGAAAACATTAAAAAAAAAAACTATGGTAGGGTACATTTTGATTTTCAAGAGGTTACAGAGGATAATGAGTTAAAAGCTGTTATGTTTGGTAAAGAATTTCCTGAGTGGGTTTTATCTTGACTTGACAGATTGCTTAAACCAGGGGAACAGGGTATTAGAATTAAGTCAAGAGTACCTGATCTCTGAATTGAACCTAGTCACTTGTCATAAGCAAGATAAATGACTTCCATTGTGAAAGTGGCCAAAGAAGTGTATTCAGCACTTTAATTTTGATACTGTTAGTATGGATATTTTCTATTGAGCAGATAAAAAAGAATATATTAGACCTGGAATTATGTGAGCTATCACCCTTTTATAGCATTCAGGTATCGATCTTCTAATTATGTAGGTAAAAAACATATACGTTTCCTGGTGAGAACACACATTGTATGTTCCTTCCTTTTCAAAGAACTCTAGTTCATACTCATTTGACCCAATTTGGAGTAAAATTAATTAGTTAGGCTTTGACATGACCATTGGGGAAATGTGTTTATCTCTAATAGTACAAATGCAACCAGATGGAGACACTGAAACAGATGGGGCACCATTTCTCAGAGAGATTATGAAAGTAAGAAAAACCGGTAAATAAAAAAATGGGTGTAGAAAAGAAAAGCCAACTTGTAGTAAATACAGTGGAAAATATATTGTGTTTTGTGGTAATTTTATGTCACTCATGGTAATGAATGTACACTAC
>BOPN01003673.1:82500-85000 GCA_017312705.2 Penaeus japonicus | reverse complement strand
TGTGTGTGTGTGTGTGTGTGTGTGTGTGTGTGTGTGTGTGTGTGTGTGTGTGTGTGTGTGTGTGTGTTTGTTTATTTCTTTGTGTGTGTATGTGTGTATGTTTGTTTGTTTGTTTGTTTGTTTGTTTGTGTGTGTGTGTGTACGTGTATGTGTGTTATTTTTACATGTATGGGATATATATTTGATATATATATATGTTTATGATTATTTGTTACGTAGCAGAGTATATAATTAATATCATGATGTAGTCTCATATGCTCAAGGTCATAATAAGGAGATACATGAGGTCATTATAATCTTTTAGTCTAGATATCATAGAAGTAGTCAAATAAGCATGATTGAACATTGAAAAGTATCTCAAGGTTCAGGAAATAAGTCATGTGATCAGCAAAAATTATAATGGTAGGTCATACTTATCCAGGATATACTAGTCAAATAGTCGTAGAAGATATGAATATCGAATTATATTTATCTTTACTTCGATTTTTGGTTTTAGAAAACACCGCCCAAATTTCAACCCTTTAGATCTTAAAGGACTCGGTTATTTGCAGTGCATAAGGGAAATTCTGTTTATTGTAGTATGAGGATGACTGCAAACTTGAGTTAGATATAGAAATTATTTAGTCAGCTTGAAAGGTATGTGCTGTTCAAATTTAATACAGCCATGAACAAAGATAGTCATGCAAGTATAGATTTGTGAGTCCAAAAACAAGTTAACAATTTATAAAAATGCATGAATATAGACTTTGCATATAGACCAGTTATGCCATATATGTTATCTTCATGGAAAGTCGTACGAAGAACTGATGGTATGGTTCATTTTGTAATTTTAAGGACATTCATGTATTTGCTGTTTCTGTCGTAAACTTTGTTTCTGTAGGAACATTGCTCAAGAAGTCCTTTTACTTCTTATTAAGGAAGAAACGTGTTTTGCTCAGTTACATTTGCAAAGGGTGTAATATATACAACTTTTTTTTTTCTTTTTTTACTTTCTTAACTCAGAACCTAAGAGTTCTTTATATATTCCAGTATTACTTTTGTATTTAATGTTAAATGTATATCTATAATTATAACCTCTATTATTTGAATATGTGTTTTCCATATAAAAAAGGTCATATTTTTCACTGGTTTTGTTAATCACAATTACATTTCCTGAATATTTCATTGCTTGGAAAAAAAAAGTTCTCATTGATTTGTTGAGTAAGTGTCTTGTGCATCGGTAACACAATCCTTAGAGCAATTCATTCTAAGTGATTTTTCACTGATTTTAGAAATATCAAATATTTTGGTATTTGTAATACTATTGCACTGGTTATACAGGTTTATAACTCAATATATGGGTGAATGACACTCATCTGGAACAATGCAGTTTGAGGGCTATGTAGACAACCATATGTAATAGTGTTGAATTTTTTTTCTATTAATAGTAATTGTGATTACTGAGTTAATCAGCTTTCATAATATTCAAGACTATAATCTATGTGGCATACATGCTTAGCAGTCTTATATAAACCTTACAAAATCAGGCATGAAGAGTAGCATACATTGAGATTTTTTTGCCTTCATGTTATCATATAATAAATAAAACCAGGCTTAGGAAGTTGCTTTTTTTTCTCCATACCTGAATTTTGGATATATTTAAACTGGAAAACATTCTTTATTTCTATTCTGCAACCCTGTCACTACTATGAATTACTAATAAGCAGAATTATCCAGCTTTAATTTGTAAAAAAAAAAAAAGTTTATAAAGAAAGACCATTTTGATGATGACGTTCTGGTCTTTCCTACTCCCTTCCACTTCTGTTGGGAGATTAAGCTCTCGGGAAAAAGTAAAAGTAATTTAAGGCTATGCAAAATAGAGGTGTCTAAGATGGGAGGCAGAGAAGCAAACAAACAAAAACAACAAGAACAACAAAGGATGCATCATGAAATAAGGATGAAATTAGTTAGGTCATGAATGTGTTGCCTTTATTTTACATATGGAATTCTCTTTGCTTTTGCAATGCTGCTTCTTAAAAGTAACCCAAGTTTTCTCGTGCATACACGCAAACGCACACGCACGCACGCACGAACGCACGCACGCACACACATACACACACACACACGTACGCGCGCGCGCTCACGGAGCCCTTCCCATGATGAGAAGCATCGATTGGTAACACTGCATACTGTAGTGAATACGCAGTTCCTATTTATCTTGTTTCTAATTGAGGACATGCAGAAAACATAACTCAAAATTACCACTTCATGCCCGATAATTCAACTATCTAAAAACAATAGAAATTTCATATTAAATGGAAAGTAATCTGGAAAAAGAATCAAGAATGGGAACTCACAACCAATTAAAAATATTGAATACATCGATTTTCTACAATTCATCTCGTAAAGGAAAACAAAGAGACCAGTTATTCCTATCACTATCATTTTAATTCTAAAAAAAAGTGTATTACAACTTACAAGTAATTTATAGTAAAATTCAGTTCAGTTCAGAGAGATTTGC
>BOPN01003673.1:65000-77500 GCA_017312705.2 Penaeus japonicus | reverse complement strand
ATATGTACTTATAAACATAAACATTTAATTCATACTTTCAATAAATCACGACCAGAAAATCTATTATTGAAAGGCCTAACAAGCTGGCATTAGGATTGCTCAAATGTGCAAATGAAAAGAGCTTTCGGAAAACCGTTCATATTTCAGCTCTGTGAAGGAATAGAAATAATATTAAGAAATAAGTAGGTTCCTCCAGGCTTTGTGAAACACACCCCGGTAATGAAAATGACGTGACAAGTGCTGTGTACCACGTGACCCTCCGTCCAAGCTTCTCCGAACCGCGAGAGGCACTCAGAGGCCAGAATAAAACAGCTGTGTGTGGGAGTGTCTTTTATAGTGTATATATATATATATATATATATATATATATATATATATGTATATGTATCATATATATGTATTTTATATATAAGTATGCATATGATATATATATATATATATGTGTATATATATATATATATATGTATATATATATATATATATATATATATATATATACATATATATTTTTTAATGTCATAAAGTATGTAATGAAAAACACACATATATATATATATATATATATATATATATATATATATATATATATATATATATATATATATATATACACATATTTATCACATGCGAAACTTGTAACTGGCCTTAAATCAGTCGTCATCAATCGAGCCTACTTTCCACGATTTTCTCAGTATACGTAGCATGAAATTAACTGAATTCCCTGATGCGAAGGTAAATCACGGGCCCGGATCCACGTAAGTCTTCGCAAATCCACATAATTACGGCGACAGCAACTAGCCTTTAAAGTGTAATGAAATTTAGAATCGCAATTATCAACATTGCTATCATTCAGTAAACCTGCGTTCGTCCTGACCTCCGCGCCTGTCGAAACTTAAGCAAAGTTTAACAATCTTTCACCTTTGCTGATTGACTGTTTTTTTTTCTTATTTTTGCGAACAGCACCTTGTTTTAGATTTACATTCAAGATATCTTTATTGTTTTCTGAAAAAAAAACGGTAAGATCGTAACTCATTTACACCACAACATGGCCCAGAAGTTCCGACTGACCTAACGTCGCAAGTTGTTATTTTTGTTGAGTTGGTCGCAATTTTTCTTCCGTTGCAACTAACCCACGAGTGGCGACGGCGGAAGGCGTTCCTTGGTTCCGGCCCTGGACGGTGATATTTCTTTCTGTAGGGTAGTCGGGCTATGGCGGATCCGGACTCGTATCCTAGGCTTGTGATTGGTTTACACATGTGACGTCATCCATAAACAATGAAGCTCAAGCTTACATCGCCCGTGTGAAGTTTTATCATAAGCACTAATTTGCCGTAACCGCTGATACCTGGTACACCCGAGAGGTTGCCGTGTCGCAGTGAAATTACTAGTGTCTGGCTCCTTTATTACAGCATCCAGGAACCCTTCTGTTTCGCCTTGCTCTGAGTCAACAAGCAATAACAGGACGTCATTCTGTCAGCACTTGGGGAATAACCCTGCTATCGTCGCATGGTGACGTACAAGGAAAAGATCAGAGAACGTGGCGCAGTTACTGTATAGGCGAGCGCAGATGTTGACGACCAGTGTGAAAGATGCGGCTCGCGGGACCAGTGCAGACCTTCTCCAGGGTCGTACGGCAGACTTGGAACCACCAGCCCCGTGTGCTCCCTAAGGCCTCCTTCAGCAGACTCCTCTGCTCTTCAGCTCATGAGCCCGCACCCCTTCCTCTCGCGACCTCCACGGCCATCCCAGAAATAACAGACGCCTACCCTAACCTACAGACCCACGAGGAGATCTACAGGTTCTCCGTAGAACAGGTATGGTGAGAGGGGCAGTTCGCACCGTGCCTTCAATATTTCATGCGGATAGTCCATTCACTGTCTCAGGATAGTCTCTCTGACTTGTAGGTGAATAGATTATTTATATTGAATAATATATTTATTGTCGGTGTGTAAGTTCTGGCATCGTGACAAATTACTTTCGCAAGAAAAGGATTCCGTTCTTGCTGATAAAGCTCATATATTCATATGTATATATATATTTACATATATACATATAAACATTTATACATATACATATACATATACACATACACATACACATACACATACACACACACACACACACACACACACACACACACACACACACACACACACACACACACACACACACACACACACACACACACACACACACACACACACACACGCCCAGTTGTTTTGATATACTTACAGTGAATGAGTATTTAATTTACACCGTCACGGGGATCCTTTCATTATATACGAATGTGACTGTATCTCAATAAATAAGAAAATCAAGAAAGGGCTGAATTCTTCTCATCAAGGGGCAGTCACGCTTCGTAGAGCACTTAATCCTTCGCTTGACACACATTTTATTCTTTTCCTAGAGGCCAGTGCGATCTCTCGTTGTAATTTCAGGCCGAGTGATTCCGTGAAATACTAGGCAAATCCCCGTCCTTTAGAAATGGCATCGGGAATACCCAGATACCCAGGCACTCAAATGGTAGCTACAGTTACACGCAGACGGTTGTTAGGTCTCTTAGTCACCGCTACCATCGTTAAATTATTGTTGTTGTTTGTGGTGTTTTCGTGTTGTCTTCAGTTCGAGTTGTTTTTGTTATGACCATTGTTGTTATTATGGTTGCGGTTATGTTATAACTAGTGTTGTTATTATTGTTAGACGGTTACCATTCAGTCCAAACGTTAATGCTAGTCATGGTGTTTTTCGTCTCCCAGAAACATATGAATATATATGAGATTCGTTGTTGCCTAATGGAATAATGTGTTAAGTATGTTGTTTTGGATCGTGAGATGACATAATGGCGTACACGCAATTTTGTTTACATTCGGGGCAAGTGGTGGCACACACGTGTTCAAGCCTATTTGCATGAACATTTGCACTCAGCATGACTGTGTGTGTGTGTGTGTGTGTGTGTGTGTGTGTGTGTGTGTGTGTGTGTGTGTGTGTGTGTGTGTGTGTGTGTGTGTGTGTGTGTGTGTGTGTGTGTGTGTGTGTGTGTGTGTGTGTGTGTGTGTGTGTGTGTGTGTGTGTGTGTGTGCGTGCGTGCGTGCGTGCGTGCGTGTGTGTGAGTGAGTGAGTGAGTGACTGTGTGTGTGTGTGTGTGTGTGTGTGTGTGTGTGTGTGTGTGTGTGTGTGTGTGTGTGTGTGTGTGTGTGTGTGTGTGTGTGTGTGTGTGTGTGTGTGTGTGTGTGTGTGTGTGTGTGTGTGTGTGTGTGTGTGTGTGTGTGTGTGTGTGTGTGTGTGTGTGTGTGTGTGTGTGTGTGTGTGTGTGTGTGTGCGCGTGTGTGTGTGTGTGTGTGTGTGTGTGTGTGTGTGTGTGTGTGTGTGTGTGTGTGTGTGTGTGTGTGTGTGTGTGTGTGTGTGTGCGTGTGCGTGTGCGTGTGTGTGTGAGTGTGAGTGTGAGTGTGTGTGTGTGTGTGTGTGTGTGTGTGCGTGTGCGTGTGCGTGTGTGTGCGTGCTTTCACGTGTAAGTTCGTTTCAGTTTAGTTCAGTGAGATTTTCGAACTAACTCCCACTCGTGCCTAAAGGTCTTGTTACTGCTTTCAGCTATTTAAAACTCATCTCAGTTCAGTTCGTCTACCTAACAGCTGTATTGCCGACTTGGTGTCATAACACTGGGATACATACGTTTGCAGTTGCATCCACTCGCTGCTCGGTCAAGGTTGTTTCTCATTGCCATATTTCGCTAGTTGCATGGTCATTAGCAACACTTCTTGTGAAATATACTTCAGCAGTTAAGATGTAGCCAACGTTGCGGATATTATCGGTTGTTAAATTGTCATAAATGAGCAATTGCACAAAATAGAGTTTACGACGGTAGATACTCGGTGGACTATGCTGACTATACTGCAGAGTATGCTCAGCTATGGCAACATATGGCAGCTTTTGTTAAGTCTACCCTGACAACTACCTTCTGTTTTTCGACGCCGCAGGGAAGTCCACACAAAATCGCCGGGATTATGCAGATAGCATAGATATTAAAGGGGGAAATCCCATCTGCTCCTTGCGTAAAGCCCGACCGATGAGGTCACACATCAACAAGTGGCACTGCGTCCTGGCACTTGCAGTGGATTCAGGAAAAAAAAAACTCCTCTTGAATCTGACACTGTTTTTCCGGACTGTTGTTTCAGCAGTGACGTAATGCAGCGGCAACAGAGATAAGTATGTTAATCCATACTGATCGTGATTACGGGCTTAGAAGGCTTGCATATTAACCCGTTAAAAGATAAGGTTTATCTCAGAATGTGGCACAAACACGTATTTGTAATGAATACATGTATGATTCTCTTTCTCGCTTTCTCGCCATATATCGAAAAAACAAAGGAACTTTTTAAAATGACAAATGATTTAGGAAAATTCCTGCTTTACTTTTACTGAGAGCAGGTATCTGAACTGGATTACTACTGACCAGTAACTAGGGTGGGCCTCAGAATGTAACCGAGATATTTGTTTATGTAAATGATAAGAGAGAGGGAGAAGTTGATGAAGAAAGAAAGAAAGTGGGAGAGAGAGAGTGTGGAATAGAATAACTGTAAGAGAGAATGAGAGTGTGAGTAAGAGAGAGTGAGAGTGTGGGAGAGAGTGAGAGTGTGAGAGAGAGTGAGAATGGGAGTGTGAGAGATGGTGTGATAATCTGAATGTGTGAGAGAGAGTGAGAGTGTGAGGGAGAGTAAGATTGTAAGACTGACAGAGAATGTTGGAGGGGGGGAGAGTGTGTGAGAGAGAGAGAGTAAGAAAGTGTGAGAGGAGAGAGAGGAGAGAGGAGAGAGGAGAGAGGAGAGAGGAGAGAGGAGAGAGGAGAGAGAGAGAGAGAGAGAGAGAGAGAAGAGAGAGGGAGAGAGAGAGAGAGAGAAAAGAGAGAGGGCGAAAGAGAGAGAGAAAGGAGAGAGGGCGAAAGAGAGAGAGAAAAGAGAGAGGGAGAAAGATAGATAGATAGGCAGATAGATAGATAGATAGAAAGAGAGAGAGAGAGAGATAGACAGACAGAGAAATCAATAGGCACATAGATCGATCGATGAAAAGCCAGGCAGGTAAACAAAGTGGGAGGAGTGGAGGAGACTTTTACGTGTAACTGTCAAGTGATTTTTCTTCACTTTAGCAAATGTGTAATGATTTTCTCCTAGACATGGCTCCGCTATTCTAACGTATCCCCCTTCATTTCATGGTATCGTACAGTAGTTCAGTTTATGCTCTGGTGGAATGCTTTAGGTTACAACCAGTTTCGATACTCAGTTTTGTTGGAAAAAAAAGTTTGTTTCCTCCGATGGTGGAGACTTATTTAACTCTGATATCTGTTTAGAAAGATTAAAATTGGGTTGCGTAGGGCACTGATTTCTGGGAGTTATATAGATTACGAAAGAATTATTTGACGAAACGCCTGATTTCGTGTGTATAAACATGTTCTCATTTCTACGAAGAAACAAACAGATTAGTATGTCAATGGCATCTAGTTTATCTCTATTTTTAATAAATTATCATAAGAGAAATGCGCAGGAAAATGCACTACCATCTAAATTGAGTATTAAAAGACTGCAGAGGCCAAGTATCTACGTCAACATATTCATATTCCCTGTTCTGCAATGCAGTCATCATGCAAGACACAAATTGAACGCATCGTCAACCAAGATACGTTTAAAATACACTCCAATTAACCTGATGGGTGTAACACAGGTGAATGCACGGGACAGAGGCGCTTGTGTGCATGACCCCCCCCCCCACACACACCTCCCTGCAACATCCCTGCAACATAGAGAGGAAACTTTCGGTCTCTCTTGCAACTTTCTCTTCGGTGTTCACGAGAAAGTAGACCTCATGGCGCTTTGTTCTGTTAGTTTTCTCTTGTTTATGTATATGCCTGTCTGTTCAGTATCTTATTTGGATATCTGCGTGTTTATCTATCTGTATGTTTTTTCTAATTTATCTGTGTATCTTATCTGTATGTCTGTATGTGTTTATCATTTTTTTTTACTCTTCCGATCTACCTATCTGGAGTGCCTAATTATCTATCTGTTTGTCTCAATGGCTAACTATATATTTATTTAGCTATGTATCTATATGTCTATTTGACTGGACATATCTATCTACTCCCAATTATGTATTTATATATGAGTGTTTACCGGTATGTGCTACACTCAAAACACCAACACCCAAACATACACCCACACCCACACCCACACCCCACACCTACCCCACCACAGACCCACACCCACACACCCACACACCCACACACCCACACCTACCCCACCACAGACCCCCCCCCCCCCCCACACAACCCTTTCCCCCTCCCCCACACACGCCCACCAGAAAACGTGATTTCCATATCTTTGCAACAACAGCTTGCACGATAGTATTCAATCGCACTGAGCTCTTCGACTGGGTGTGTTGATAGACTATCTCCTGATAAGAAGGAATTCCTGTCGAATCCATTGATGATTTATTATGTAAATGATAAAGGTAAATGATAATAGGTAAATGATAAAGATTGTGACGGTGATAATGATGGGGGTGGCGGGGAAGATAAAGGTGGTGATCAGCATTGTGATGATGATGATGATGAGGATGAGGAAGATAATGAGGATGATGAAGATGATGAGGATGATGAGGATGAGGATGAGGATGAGGAGGAGGAGGAGGAAGAGGAGGAGGAGGAGGAGGAGGAGGAAGAGGAGGAGGAGGAAGATAATGATAATGATGATGATGATGATTATGATTATTATTGTTATCATTATGATTATGATGATGACGATAATGATGATACTGTGATGATGATGATGATGATGAAAATGATATTGATTATGATAATTATAATAATGATGGTGATGAAGATGATAATAATGATGAAAATAATATTAATGATGATAATAAAATTAATAATAGTGATGGTGATGAAAATAACAATTATGACGATAATAATGAAATTAATCAATGATGATAATCATAATGAAAAAAATGACGATTTAGAATATAATGATGATGATGATGAAAATTATAATAATAACTATAATGATAGTAAAATATTGCTAGAAAAGATAACAGGGATAACAACGTAGAGTGTAATATCAATGATAATAATGATAAATGATAGTGGTAGAACTAAAATGATACAGAAGGAATAATGAGTTAAGTAATGATAGGAATGATAATGATAATGATGGTTATTTTATAATGTTAATAATGACTAATAATGACAATTATAATGCTGATAATGATAATATAATAATCATGATTGTAACAACAATGATAATGATGCTGTTGATAGTAATAATGATGATTATAATCATCATAACATCCGTAACAAGGATAAGAATAATAATAATCATGATAATTATAGTGTTGATAATAACAATGTCAATAACGATAACAAAGATGCTCCTCATAATAGTGATGATAATGATGATAATTGTAATAATGATAATAAAAGTAATAGTAATAATGATGATAGTAACAATGGTAAGGATAATAATAGTAATGATGATGATGATGTCAATGTTAATGTTAATGATAATGATACTACTATTACTAATAATTCTTATAATTATGAGTTTAATAGTAATAATGATTGTATTAATTATGACATTGATTATAATGATAATAATGATAATTATAATGATCATGGGAATAATGAGAATGATGACAATAACAATAATAATTATCACAGTAATATAAAAATGACAGCAGTAATGATAAAATCAGCATAACAACTACACAACTACACCAACAGCATTATCAACCCTAGAGATAATCATGTTAACCACAACAATGAAAAAAGCAAATATGATAACAAAAATTACCGCGTCTCATTTTTGTTTCTTGGATGTTCAGCCCGAAGAGTTCTGGGGGCGACTCGGCAGAGCGCGTCTGGAGTGGCAGAGGGAATTCAGCACCGTCACTGACCACGACTTCGACAAGCATGTGTTCAGATGGTTCCCAGATGGTCAGCTTAATGTATCGGGTAAGAGCGAGCGAGTCGAGTCGGTTGTCTCGAGACCTATTTTGCGCTTCTAATATGTGTTTTTTTTTGTTTTTGTTTTGTTTTGTGACGTATGTCCTTTGCTGGTTAGTGGTTAGATTTTGTTTTCTGAAGCGTTGGGATTGATCAAATAAACAGCTATGAAGAAATCATATAGTAATTGCGAGCCTTTGGAGATAAATCACTGCTATGTGAATTCTCTGAAATAAAGTAATACAATAGAATGAGAAACATTGATAACATTCTATTAACTGATAATCTAGACAATAATAATGTGCTCTTTTTTCCCTCCGTAGTCAACTGCGTGGACAGACACGCCCGGCTGTATCCTGACCGCGTGGCCCTCCTGTGGGAACAAGACGAGCCCGGCCAGACCCAGAAGGTGACCTACAGGTGAGTTGCACTGTAAGGGGACAGAATACTTTTGCAAATAAAGGGACTTCTACGTGACTTTTACGTGCAGACGAAAGGATGAGGTTGGCTGGCTGATTCTTTTCTTTCTGCTCGCATGGTTCACTGAATTCAGATACCAACGAATAATAGTATGAAGAACTTGCTATTGATAACAGCAGTGTCGAAAAGGAAAACCTACGACTTTAATCCCAAGGCTAAAACCGACTTTACGTACGTTCCTCTGAAGGGAACTGCAGGAACTAGTATGCCGGCTGGCGAACGTGCTGAAGGCGAGCGGCGTGGGGCGAGGAGATCGCGTGGCCATCTACCTGCCGGTGTCTCCCCTCGCCGTCGCCTCCATGCTCGCCTGCGCCAGGATAGGGGCCGTCCACTCCGTCGTCTTCGCTGGCTTCTCTGCTGACGCCCTCGCCTCCAGGATCCAGGACGGTAAGCGGAAGCGGACGGGACGACCTCCGTAGGGAATGGACACTTGGGCCTCGAGTGCTGTTGTTAGTGTGGTTAGGCGTGTGCGTCTGGGATGCGCTCATGGTTGGGTGTATGTGGGCACACGTGACCTCGCACTTGCAAGTGGATATGCAAGAACTTTAAGGAAAGAGAGGCTAAATACCCGATCATTTTATTAAAATGACATAAAGTAGCATCCGAAATGGGGTCGAAACTTTTTTTTTTTAGATATTCATTTTAAGCATACTTTAAAAAACAATTAGCCCCCTTACTCATTTGAAAATAAGAAGGAATAGGCATGAGATTTCCTGACAGTTTTAAATACTATCGATATGAAGAGGGCCAAGGGCTAATTAAGCCTTATTCTAACATGTCTTTCTCAAGGTCGATTCAATACTTATATGAGCTAATTAATCTGGCTAATTAGATCATAATACATTGCAGCAGAATCCTGTTACACTCAACAATTTCTTTATAAATTACTTTCATCTTATTGAAAGTTAAAATAAAAGGATATGCATGACAGATTCAAGCACATTCTCAATGCCATACAAGTTTCAGTAAACACAGTGTACATCAAATCAAATTGCTTTCATCATTCGATTGGGCTTTCAGCTGTTTTGTAAAGACTTCTATCGCTTCAGCATAAGGTAGTCTGAAGAATACCTTAGTAGGTCAATCTGACATTAAATTAGATAGTTTAAAACTTCTCGACATATCATGGCACTGCAGTGTGTCAGGGTAACATAAAACGGATTACGCCAGCCATGTAAAGTTACATAATATCTGATAATCTTGATGTTGCCATGAAAATCAGAAGAAAATCAGGACTCAAGAAGGCGGAAAATCCTCTAGGGAAGGAATTATTTAGGATTCGATCAAGATCCAATATCCGTGGAAGATGATATGACCCTTGTTTTGGTGGACAGCTGGTGCAGAGACGGTCATAACAGCTGACCAGTCGGTGCGCGGAGGAAAGGTGATCCAGCTGAAGAAGGTGGTGGATGCCGCGGTGGCCAAGTGTCCCTCCGTCAAGCACGTCTTCGTCGGAACTCGCACGGGTACGGAGGTCCCCATGGGAGCTAAGGACGTGCATCTAGATCAGGTACCTTCCTCGACTTTCTCTTCTGCAAGGTCAGACGTACAGCTTTAATGGACAGTGGGAGGGTGAATGTATATTTCTTCTTCTGTCAATCGCCTTCTAACCGGATGCAATTTTTTTTTTTTTTTACAGGCTATGCGGGCCGCGTCCACCGAGTGTGCCCCTGCAATTCAGAACGCCGAAGATTTGCTGTTCCTTCTGTACACGTCAGGCAGCACGGGTTCCCCAAAGGGCGTCGCCCACTCCTCGGCGGGCTACCTGCTTTATTCTGCCATCACCCACAAGGCAAGTGTGTGATAGGAATTACAACGCATAACTGTGTTGCATCATGTGGTCCGGCTGTCGACGTGCGTTGCAAATTGATATTTAGTCTCCTACTGTTACACTTGCAATTAACTGTAAGTTGCAAAAGGATGTTATGACGGCATCGCCACTGCATGTTTCTGGATCTATTTTGTTGCAGTTTCATTTGTATCTGCGTTTAAGTAGAGGCAAGAGTAAAAGTAAGAGTAGATAAATATTTTGATGCATAATTCTGTTATGAAAGGATATGCGATGGATTGGCACATATCAAATCAGACAAAAGGTCAGATCGCCTGTCAGAAAAAAATATACAATAGAAAAAGATATTGCCAACATATAACTGTAATATTATATTAAAAGGAACATGATCATGACAAACTGTACCAAAAAATAAATACAAAGATATCTTAGAAACCCCCTGACGCCCTCCCGGTCTCCAACAGCACGTGTTCGACTACCAAGACGGGGACGTGTTCGGATGCGTGGCAGACATCGGCTGGATCACGGGGCACTCTTACGTGGTCTACGGGCCCCTGGCCAACGGCGCCACCACGGTCCTCTTCGAAAGTACGCCCAATTATCCGGATCCAGGTACGTGCAGTGTCTCGTCAGGAGGCTGGTAGACGGTGCGTTATCTGCTCGACCTCGTTCAATATTTTGATCTGATTTTTATACAGGTTTGGAATGCATTTTTCTTTACGGATTCTCGGAACGTATCGTACCGTTGCTGTGAAATTAGAAAGAAACTACCTCTTGTGACCTCATTTGCAGTAAGAGCATCATCACCTCCTTTCCAGGTAGATACTGGGACACGGTCCAGCGACTGGGCATCACCCACTTCTACTGCGCTCCGACGGCGCTCCGCCTGCTCCTCCGGCACGGCGACGAGTGGCCGCAGCGATACGACCGCTCCTCGCTGCGCGTGCTCGGCTCTGTCGGCGAGCCCATCAACCAGGAGGCGTGGCAGTGGTTCAACGACGTCGTGGGAGAGAAGCGGTGCGACCTCGTCGACACCTGGTGGCAGACAGGTGAGACGCCTGAGAGCAATGCAATTAGTAGGCGAAGTAGTAAGGTTGTAATACTAATACGAAATCATGTTTAAACAAGTCGAGGAATATATATATATATATATATATATATATATATATATATATATATATATATATATATATATATATATATATATTTCTTATATTACGTGAAGATGATGATGTGAAGTTCAGTACATCATCAACAATACTTATATATATATATATCCTGGCCATTAGAACTGCATAATCTTACAAACTCTTCATCGTGAACCTTTGGCACTGAAGCGCGTGTCCGTGTCCCTCGGCAGAGACTGGTGGCATCATGCTGAGTCCCCGCCCCTCGTCCCCCGGGGCTGCCATCAAGCCCGGCATGCCCATGAGACCCATGTTCGGCATCAAACCCGTTCTCTGCGACACCGACGGGCGCGTCGTGGAGGGCACGGACGTGAACGGGGCGCTGTGCGTGGGCTCCGTGTGGCCGGGTGTCTCGCGCACCGTGTACGGCGACCACCGCCGCTACGTCGACACGTACTTCGCGCCCTTCCCGGGATTCTACTTCTCTGGCGACGGAGGCTACAGGTGAGCCCCTTTCCCGCCGAGAGGACAGGTTCTCGGATTTTTTCCCATCTTGCATGGGTATGTAGGAATTGTCTTTGAGGTCCACCTGCGGCTGTTCGTATGTCACTCCAATGTTTGTGTGCGTTTTGTAAATCACGAAATCGTTCCAGGGACGAGGACGGACACTACCAAATCACGGGGCGAATGGATGACGTCATCAATGTGACCGGACACCGCCTGGGCACAGCGGAGGTGGAAGATGCCATCGTGAGTGTCCACTTTCTTCGTTAGATGAGTACATTTTGTGGCAACTTAAACGCAGTACCTACATCCACAGTCATTCTATCAACACTAGTCCATTCTCTTGCACTACTTCTAAACCAGTTCGCAACTGATTTTCCTTTATATCTGTGTTGGTTTTCATCCTTCAACAGTTGTATTTAAAACTTACCAAACTCATTTCGTCTAAGCATTAGCACACGGAATAGAAACACAAAGCTAACACCAATACAAAACCGATTAAGGAATTCCCTAGTAACGCGTAGCACCTTGACACACGCTGATGTCTTCCCCAGACGGAACACCCGGAGGTTGCCGAGAGCGCCGTCGTCGGATTCCCGCACGAAGTCAAAGGCGA
>BOPN01003673.1:42500-47500 GCA_017312705.2 Penaeus japonicus | reverse complement strand
AACTTGGCCACCCTGTTGAATCGTGCAAGCCCTGAGTCACCCGGACGAGCCGAACTATCCATTGCATCTCTCATTCAGTCTTACTCAACTCCCGAGTATTCTCTCTCTTTCTCATCTAACTTTAACCTCATGCCGACTATAGTTCCTTCTACACAGCTCTAATCAATTATATATTGTTCTAGAGAACAAGGAGGTCATTGGAAGGTCCCATATCTTAATTCTTTAAATAACCTACTTTGCCTCTACAGGCCGTGTCAGATCACGTGGGCAGCACCTCCGGGAGTATGTCTGACTCCCACAGTTTCACAGGTGGACTCCGGCTGACGGTGCCCCACGATGACCACGTGACCGAGCATCGGGTACGTGGCCTCACATGCCTTGCTGCCCCTGCAAGTGCTGCATCCGTTCTAGCACTTGCTTTGTAGGGAATTTTAATAAGTGAATGGCTGGTGTGGACGACACTGAGTAAGTTTCCTTTGAATGGATATTGTGAGAAGATGGGAAACGCGTCGCACTCTGGAATGTCAGAATGTCACAAGGGAATATGCGGATGGTAATCGTTTTGGTTGGCATGTGGTTCGCTGTCAGTCCCATGGGAAAGTATCCTTTGTGTGTCTGCATCTGGTATTATTCAATATACGATGTGTTACACAACAATCACCCGCATACACCCAGTCGAATGCCCAAGAAGCTGGTAAAGACTGATTCAAAATGGCAATGGAAAGCGTTATCGAAGGAATATGAAAAGGAAGATTTGCACTGCTTTGCACGGTACACTCACGAGCGACCATAACGCTAAGGATCTATTTTTAATTAATGTACACAATGATATAAAATACTTGCATTTCATTGTATAAAACAGCACCCTCTTTTCAGGACTACAGGGATACGTATGGTTCCTAATTCGTGTATATTTAGTCTTTTTCAGGTGATTATTTATGTACGTTGAGAATCATATCATAGGTGTTGATTTATTTTGAAAGTTATCTTGAAGAATCAATTTTCATGAAATAATAATTTGTATTTCATTAGATATTTCCGTAGTTTCCCAATTTTGCATTTTTCTTATTGTGATGAAAAACGTATATCCATGTTATGTTGTTTTGTACATGTAGTCTGTTGCAATAGGATGCAACACTGATAGGCAGGGGATGTTGATTGCTGTTAACAGATACCCAACTTATATCATCTAATATCTTTTTACAAATTTTATGTTTTTTTAAGGATTCCTGTGACCCCATGTATTACAGTGTGCGAATTATTATTGTTCCATGTTAGTTCTTTATATATTTTTCTTACTTATTTTTTCTCCGAGTTACTTCAGTTAGTAGGCTTCTACGGGATGGGAAGGATATGAAAGTTCTTGCTGGTTGAATATTTTTCAAACTGCTTAAATTCATGAGATGCATTGTCTGTTCGTGTACATATATATATATATATATATATATATATATATATATATATATATATATATATATATATATATATAAACAGTATAAATACACACCCACACACACACACACATACAAAAACACACACACACACAATACACATACACTGCCATTAAAGGTAATTTTATATATTAAGAAATTAAGATTTTTTCACCTTGTTTATGTTCAAAATGGTTACCGTAACATCTGCGTACCGATATAAATTGTCCTTTATTTCCCTGAAACTTACGTTTGACTTCTTCCTCTCCACAGTTTGGGCTGCGTTTCAACATGTCTTCCAGTCCTCACGAGGGTAGCCTCGGCGGCCTCCTGCCGGCAGTGTCCTTCGGGATCGACTCGGAGGTGCTCGCCAAGCCGCGCCCTCCGGGCTCTCAGTACGCCTTCCTCGCACCCTACACTCTCGTCACAAGCGGACCTTCGTCTGCGTCGCCGCACTTCAACGGGCCAGCTCACGCGGACGACTTCTCTCCGCACTTCGGCTCTCCTCCAGAGGACTTCTTCGAAAACGCCTTTGGTGACGGGTTTAAGGAACACCTTGTTCCCGATTTCCCACAAGACGAGGGCCAAGGATACGGTCTCCACTCGCCTGGGCCCGTCCAGTCCTATTCTCCGCCGGTTAAACCATACCCTTCGAAGTCTCCCTGTAGAACGAGAAGTCCCCCTCGGCGCCCCCCGCCTCCTGGACTCTTGCCAATCCTAGTGCCTTCGTCAATCCGCGCGAAAGCCCCGCGCCAGCACCACGGCGCTGACTGCCAGCCCTCGCACCACCCAGCACACCACCAGCGCGAAGTGTCGGCTTTTCTCCCCCAGCCCCAGGACTACGACCTCGACGACCTGCCGCATAACATTCAGGACATCAAGGAGATCATCCACGATCCATCCTATCCAGAGGACTACTACAGAGAATCCTTCAGGACGAAGCAACGCCCGGACTTGAATCATCCTGCAGACACACCAGATGACGATGTAAGAACATTCTTTGGCTCAGGCGGACGAATTTCAACTCTCTTTCCTGGTGGGGACGTAAAACGCTTGAGGGCAGCCATACTCAAGAGAGATCAAGAATTCAACGAACAAGTTATGAGTCCGTTTGGTAACTCTCCTGACGCCAAAGTTACCAAACAAAGACACAGAAGATGGTGGTCCACAACACCTTCATTTATCTCGTAACGTATTTGTTGATCTACAGATATCTGAAGTAAGCACTCAATTTCACAGTAATCCTTCTGCCACGAGAGCACTTCTGCTTTGTTGATTGTTGATTGTATAGTAAGTTTTATTTGTTATTAAATATAAAACTGGATAAGCGCTTGACTGATTTCCACACTAATTGCTGATAGTCTCTATTAGCATATATCAAATATCAATCCTCGACATGGATATGACTTTGAGAGAGAGAGAGAGAGAGAGAGAGAGAGAGAGAGAGAGAGAGAGAGAGAGAGAGAGAGAGAGAGAGAGAGAGAGAGAGAAAGAAAGAGAAAGAGAAAGAAGAGAGAGAGAGAGAGAGAGAGAGAGAGAGAGAGATAGAGAGAAAGAAGAGAGAGAGAGATAGAGAGAGAGAGAAAGATAGATAGATAGATAGAGAGAGAGAGAGAGAGAGAGAGAGAATAGTTGTTCTCAGCCCGTTTCAGGTTACGGACACCAGCCCAACTAAAAAGAAATCGCGAAATCTCATTTTTGAGTAATGGTGAAAAAGGATAAAAATAGAAATGAATTTTCCACACACCAATAAAATACACATGTAATACTCTTTTCTTCTTTTCTAGTTATTTCCTCTCCTACATTTCCTATTTCTTCCCATTACTTTTATTTTTTCCCCGCTATTTATTTTCCTTTATCGAGTTTAAACGTACCTGAAATAAACGAAGAAGGCATAGAAATAGGGGCTGTGTCTTTATAAGTTAAGTGAGTGACTAGATACAAAAACAAAGTTGCCATAAACCGTAAAATAGACTTGACTTTCAAGAAATCTTATGTTGATGTGTATCGTATATAAGAGTGAGTTTACATGGACCGTCCAATTAATTAAAAAAACATATCAAACTTTTCAAATTAATTTTCGATTCAGTTAAATAAATCTAAAAAGACTGAGGACTAGCATTGGAAATATATTAATCAAGAAAGGAATAACGAAGATGAAGCTGCGATGGTTAAAACTCGCACGATTAATTTGATCGCGTCAGCATAACTCTGGAAAGAAAGGTGTTGATAGAGGGTTGACTTGAGAGGTTTGAGTTGATCCGAGGTTGAAAATGACCAGAGGAATTGGGTAATTGTGGTTGAGTTGATACCCCAGTGGGAGTTCACGAGAGCGGAAATACCGTAAAATTTTTACTCTCTGCTAAGAATAAAACGAACAGCATACAATTAGGATAACGTTTAGCGTTTTAAGGACTTTCGTATCAAATTTATTACACACCTAAACCCTGTCAGTTATACCATATCAAGATTAATAAGATAAATAAAAGCTATTACTCAAAACCCAAGTTAAAGTTACAATCGCAATATCCAAGTTGCAGAGTGAATCAGCAATCGAATATTGCAGCCAAAGATAACGTGACTGTCTAGACATAAGTAGTCTAAAAAAATAGTCAGCCATCATTGTTTCTGCATTTTTAATCGTACTTTCGATAAACAAACTTACTTCGTATTGGTTTATAATAAGGAAAAATATGAGCAAGAGTTATATCAGTAATTTTATTTGTGATGTTACTGACAATGGTAGCAATAATGCAAATTGTAGTAGTAGCAGTAGCAGCAGTGGTAATATCAATAATAACTATAGGGTGATACCACCAGCAAACAATTGTGATAACGATAAGTGATAATGAATGATAACAATTACAATAATAACAGATGAATGATAACATTTATAATGAAATCAATACCAACAGCAATAAGGATGGTAGGATAACTATACAAAGACAAGAATAGTAAAACACACACAAAAAAGAGAAAAGAAACAACAATAGTGACAACGCTACTACTAACATAGTCATTTTTGTATAACCATGATGAAGGCAATAGTCATGTTCATAATTACTAAGAAAATTATTGTTATCATTATCATTGTGATGACGATAAGGATGATAAACAAAAACTCTTATTTCTTATCATAGGTATTTAATAACCGTACTGGTCTCAATACAGTGTATGCCTTGTCTCTTGTTTAGGCGCCAATACATGTGCAATCTTAGTGGGAAAATTACTCAGTCAACAAGAAAAATTTGTTGCATGAATTGATAGGCCTTTCATAATCTCAGCTCAGAGTGAAAGCCCATTTTACAACTAGATATTCATATGATTTTCACTTCTCGACGGAATGATCGAAAATGTGACAGGCTATACAAGTACATTGTACTTAATAATCATTTTAGGTACACTAGTATAGCAGAAATAACACATTTCCATCTCATAACATGAATGGCAAAAATTCTACTGTGTTGATGATATGGCAGAAAACCCCGTTATGTACAGCGTTTTTCTACCATCTCATAACTTGAAGTAAAGATCTGCAGTGTTCTGTGATCATATATCATCAACACAGCA
>BOPN01003673.1:22500-30000 GCA_017312705.2 Penaeus japonicus | reverse complement strand
TTGGCGCTGTCTTAGACTTCATGTTGGTAGAGTAAGATTCCTTTCATCCACTACAAACTATTAGATATAACATTCTTTTTCTTTCTAAAATACACTTATCTCTCCCACAGTTCACAGTTCTTCGGCACTGTACTCTCAAGACTCACTGCGGTCAGTCGGACTGTGCAGGCCCTTATATCCACTGGTCAGGGCTGGGTCCAAGCACATCAAACAGGTCTAGGCACAACCCACAATTCCAGGTCCAGGTGTTACTAACGGGTCCTTAGGACAACCGCAAAAATGTTTCAACATAAGGACTTCTCATTGCAGAGTCGCTTATTTTGGTTCTGTACCGATAATCCCAATAGTCCGTCATGACACTGCCAGGTCTGTAGATTGGAACACGCCGTATGTGTGGGAACGGCGTGTCCATCCGTCGATATCTTCGCCACGGTGATCGAAATGTCGACGCGTTTTAAATGTGTCGCCAAAGCAAAAGCGGAGGCCGACGCTCGTGCCTTTGTGACAGCGGACGCAGCGGAAGGACCCGAAGGACCTCTCGACGCGGCAGAAGTCGGCGCGAAACTGAGCGGCGCGCGTCGGGACCGCCGCCGCGGACCGCGACCTCACCCGTCCCTCACCGTCCTCGTTCCTACCCCTACACCTACCCCTCGCTCGCCTATCCTCGACGGGCGCGTTTTTCTTTAATATCTTCATAAAGACGTTATCGTGCAATACGAAAGGGTAGTTGTCTCCAGTCCATTTAACAGCTGTTATTCCCCAAGTCACTGGTAAAAGGAATCGCATTCATCATTCCGAGCTTCTTACCACCAGGCAGACATTCACAGGATCTCCAGCTGGGATGTCAACACCAGAGGCATGCGTTTTGTTGTCAAGTCGAATTCTTTCACTGGTACTTAGTGTCAATACGTTACTGTTATTCCTATTTCTCTCAGGCTGACCAAAATAAAAAATACGACTATTTTGTATCGAGCATTGCTTAAACACGAGATCCTCAAAACATCACTTTTCAGTTTTGATTATTTTTGTCGCTAACATTGCCTTAGCTTTGGCGGTTGCCTAACACCTACAGCAGTGCCACTTTCACTGCAATCACTCTATATCCACCTTTTGAGAATTAAAGCTAAACCAGACGTTATCTGATATTGTTATCTCTCTCTGCCGAGAACTCTTTGCTGTGCTCTGATTCGTTCGGGTTCATGAAGCAACAACTCCTGTTCTCTGCAAAGATAACTTTTCATACGTCAAACCATTTCGCAAAATGTTCACGCTTGCTTAATGTCCATGTTTCTTGATAGTCGGAGGCAACGTTGCATCTGTCTGTCCTGAGTGCCTTCGCCTATCCCCTCCGCGGTCGCAGCGAAGTTAGTCATTATGAGTGCTTTTGAGATCTCGGCAAGTGAGGCTCGCTCCCTGGCTGTATGGCTAAGTCATGTGACCTTCCCGCTAGTGCTGAGAGACTCGTGACGTCACTTTGACGTAACACGTTCCGTCTGGCACGGTGAGAGTCGCTCTTGGACTTTCTATCCGGTTGCTGTCTTCTCGCCGGGATGACAGAGCCGCCGGTTTACCTTGGTCGGGGCGAAGCGGTGCAGTTCCCTCGGCGCAGCGTATCCCGAGGCTTGAGATGTTCAGGGAGTGACTGAGTCGTCCCTATGGTCAGAGAGGAAAGAGGAAAGAGGAAGCACAGTTCTAGCAGAGGAGAATCCCATACCACCAAGAGAAAGAGAGAAGGAATTATGAAGAGAAAAAAAAGGTATGTTTCACCCAAGAAAAGCTGACAGACAGATCCGGGTTCAAGGCTGCTTTCTCCGCCGCCTCCTCTCCGTCCTGGCAGCGCGTGCCTCTTTCTCCAGCCTCACGTGGGAGATTCAGCCGCGGCCGAGAGGAATCGCTCGCTGATACTGGCGCTTGTCGGCCTCTCCTTTTGCTCCATTCGTGCGTTTCTATTGGTAGGTTTCGATGCACATATTGCAGAATTTTAATGGACATAGTGGAGAAAAGAGTGACACTATAGCTAACACACACACATGCACGCACACACACACACACACACACACACACACACACACACACACACACGCACACACACACACACACAAACACAAACACACACAAACACACACAAACACACGAGCCCCCCCCCCCCCCACCACCACAAAAAAAGAGATAGAGAGGAAGAGAAAAGCGAAAAGAGAAAGAGATGTAAATGGGAAAAAAGGGGAAAATACGAGATATTAAGAGTAATAGTGAAGCGTTAGTTCAGTTGTGGGCAACGCTCGAGAGAAGAGCGAGAAAGCTCGTGTAAAAGTCCAAATACCAATGGTGAAAATCCGGCAGTGGAATAGAAAGCAAAGTAGGTGAAATATGAAGGGGAAAGTTTCCTGGCGAGGAGGAGGAAATGGAAGGAACTTGGAACTTGAAACTAAAAAATAAAAAAGGAACCTGGAGAAGGATGCGAATTAGAACTGAAACTGTATTCGAACTGGAAGTAAGAATATGAAAAGAAAGAATTAAAATGTAAAAAAAAGAAGAAGAAGAAGAAGAAGAAAATAGATCGGAAGAATGAAAAGGAATTCGAGCTTGTAACTAAGAGGAATTGGAAATGAAAATGAAAATGAATTGGATCGGAAGAGGAATTTAAACTAGATTTTAAAAAGAAGTTTAATCTAGAAACAGAAAGAAATTCGAAGTGGATATCAAAGCGGATTTCATCAGGGAATAAAAGTAGATTCGAAACGTATTTTAGAATAAATTATAATTGGTATTTATGAATACGAAAAATTAAATCAAAAGAAATTCGAAATATTAGATATAGAAAAAAAATATTAATCAATATAAGTAACGGACGCTAGTCATCCTCCTATATAAATAATCTAAAATTTGTCATAATGAGTTGTTCAATCGAAACAAAACAATTCGAACCTAAAGTAAAGGAGTGAATAAACACAGAATCAAAACAACATCGTATCAAACTTTTAAAAGGGATTCGAACAAGAAATCCAATGAGATTCAACGAAATTATGAACCGGAAACGATAACCCATTTGAACCGCGAATACAAGTGAACATCGGACTGAAACTCACAAGAGAATTCGGATTCCATGTGAAGGATATCTTTAGAGGAGATGGATAAGAAATCGGAGCTTCGAATTGAGTGAATACGAATCACAAGTGAGTTGGAAGGCTTGTCATGAACGTCTTGTGTTGTTTTGGCTAGGAGACAGAAGGGGCTTTGCGGTAGAAATAAATGATTATGTAGTGATAACTCAGGGTAATCATGAATATCATAATTTCTTCATTTCCTCCCTCCTTGAAAAAAAGGCATATCAGCTTTTCATTATAATCATTCATGTGAGTATTAGTGCTTCTAATATTGTCACAACCATCCAGTTCCCGGACAGAAATATCGCCTCAAAATAGACCTCACACAGATTTTCATGATTGCTTGTAGTCCTCATGACTGCTTGTAGTTCAACTTCCTGTACCTTATTCATCATCTCCCTGTACCGTATTCGCCATTGTTCATTTATCCTGTACTTGGTTCATCCATCTGTTCAACATATATATGTGCCGTCATCATTTTCACCAGTCGATATCATATTCCCTTCACTTTCCCCCAATCAAGCTAACCACTCCTAATACATTCCTCTTTCACTGCACCATACATCTCTAAACTTAAGTACCATACAGAAACATCTGTCGTAAAGCTGATATTCCTTCACCTAAACTATTCTATTGGTTATTCTCCGCACGAAAAGAAAAAAAACAAACTAGTTCCTTGGTTTTCTCATATCTCTGGCGGCTCCGTAATGCCACACCAAATGAGAGAAGGGAGAGTAGATAGAGCTATTATCACATCTAATAACCTTTCATATCAAGTAAATTCGTTCTGTGATGAAGGATACTAGCTCAGTCCTCCTCATATCTGTTTTTTTTTTATCGAGAGGACGGAATTTCACCCGGAACTATGAACAAATTCCAGACGACCTTCAGGAGAAAGTGGAGGCGCCGTCAGCAGCGGCCAGACCTTTCATTCTCCAGTCGCCATCAAGGGATTCGAGCTTCGGAAGGAGAACATCCGAGAATCTGGCTTGGAGTTGGTGGAACTGAAATTCTTGTAACACGCATTGCTTTGTCTTATTATGTACAACAGGTGATGGGGGGAAAATTCATGGAATCATGTTGATGCGGATACACATACAGGAACGCACACATAAATACAGACACACACACACACACGCACACACACACACACAAACACACACGCACGCATACACACCCACACACATACGTAAGCACACATGGATTCATGTGTACGTGTATGTGTGCGCGTGTGTGTATATGTGTGTGTATGTGTGTCTATGCATCATTTAATCCTCAGTTCATCTAAATATACACGTGTGAACAGACGGTCACACATCTCTGTGTAAGGCAAACGAGAATATCTTAACCTACCCGAGACAGTCGTAACGGGATGGCATTTGGGGAATTTCAACGCGCCGCCAATAGTAATCAGCTTTCCAGTAGCCAGGCCAGGCACTCACTCACTCGCCCGGCCCCGTCGGCCCCGCACTCGGGACCTTCCGTATGCAGCGTCATCGCCCGTCTCTTCCTTTCAGCTGCTGTGACGAATAGCCATTGGCGAGGGCCACTCGAGGGCCGCGTTATAATTGCCATCTTCGGAATACAATAATTTCGCATGCGTGCGAAGATTCGAATGCGTGCAGAACGGCTCCGTAGTGAGATAACTTTTTTTTTTTTTTTTTTTTTTTTTTGATAAGAGCATACTTTGATTTGAAAAAACAAAAACAACAACAATAAAGAAAACGAATATGCTCTTAAGTACTTAAGTTCTTTTGAATGCAAACAAACCATAGAACATACACAATCATGAAAACATCCACATACAATATACCTCGTACATTCTTAAAAATTCTACGAGAATTAGCACAGCAAGAAAGAAAAAAAAGGCTTCAGAAACGTTCGGTGTTATGGGTGCGATTCCATGTTTAGGCATGTTTAGCGATGGAACATGTTTACTTTCACTGGAATTGGTTAGACTCAAAATAATCAATTAAAAGTCAATAAACAAACAGTCTGAATCCTCATGGAAATTGTATGCCGTGTGCGAATATATATATATATATATATATATATATTTTTTTTTATTATTATTTTTTATTTATTTATTTATTTATTTATTTATTTTTTCCCTAATGTAAGTTTTTCAGTTCCTATACATGTCCCATACCATTTCTTCCTTCTGCACAAAACGATATTTCTGTGGCCATAACCATATCACGTGGAATGCAATAGATGTGCAGAAGTGAATGGAATTATGATGAAAGGAAAGACTTCTCTGCATTCAGAAATATAAATGCAATACTGCTTTTGAGTAACTACTGTGATATATCAATCGCTAAGGGTGGTTAAACTGAAACAACACTTCGGTAACGTAGTAAATACTGCAAAAATACTGAGTTACGCAATGCATTTCACAGCAACGATCATCAACACTACAGACTGGAAGAAAGTCCTCATTAAACTGAATCTTCGTTACTTAATCATACATTTCACGTAAAGTCTCCAAAGTTGCTTATCATCTCACGTAAATTCTCCAAAGTTACTTACCATGCCATGAAACTGAATCTATGTCACTCTTATTATACATTTGACATAATGATTCAAAAATTATACTCCGCCTCGCACCTACCTATATAACCTGAGCGTTGCTTGAGAGATGCCAAATTTGACCTCGTCCAGCGGAGCGAAGGAGAAAAACTGCAACGGAAGGCTCGCGCTGGAGAAAGGATGGCGCAGGAAGGGACCTAGGAGGCGCACGGAGGCTGTATTGAAAAGGTGCACTAGCAACAAGATTACAGGTGAGAGGCAACAGCAGCAGCAAGGTCGTGGCGGAGAGAGGCAGCGGCGGGGTGTTTAGGCGAGTGCGCTGGAGGTGGGAAACCTGTAGTCTCCCGGAACTGAGCTTTCTCCCGGTCGTGGTCGCCACCGTCGCCGCCCCCTCCCGGAGTACCTCTTTGCTTGGGCTTAAGGGGGCACTGACCCCGCCGTGCCTGCCTCTCTGACGAGGATCCGGAAGCGCTAACTTTTGCCCTGTCCGCGGCTCTTAATGGCCTCGGTTGCTGGTAATGGCAGAGATATCTGTATGCCATTGCAAGAGCTTTGTTGTTCTCTTTTTAATGACCTTTGCGGGAATGGAGTCTCTGCGAAGAAAGCTTTGCTCAGTGCTAATACATCGTCGCTTACGTCATGAGGAATTTATGCTATGGTACATGTAAATGCGCATGGGAACTCTTGCATGACAGTGCATTTATATCATGATATCGCAAACGAAATAGTTCCATAAAATCACGATGCATAACGCAGAGACAAATGCTATCTGTATTACTTCATTTCGAATCACTAAGATCTCTATTCTACACAAAAATCATAACTGATCACGCATCGAAACATATGATCTTTGAGCCTTTTTCAATCTATTTCTTTTCAGTTTGTGTTGTCAAAGCATATCCGAGAGGGAATGCGTATTTCGAAAGCAGAACGAGATAAATTAATACTTAATATCAAATTCATATCCGTTGAGGAGAAAGCGAAGATCAGTGACCTTCTGCATGTTTCTAGATCAAGTGAAAAACAAATTACTGTAGCGACTGAAGTTAAAGACAATTCCTGCCAATCGGACGTCAGAAGCAAGAGCCATGAAATGACGTGCCTGAATAAACAAAGAAAGTGTTCGATTTCGTCCATTGTTGACTTAGACCAAAACAATGTTTAGTATCTTGATTTATCTGTAGTTTCTAATGATTGGTATTATCATTGACATTTTTGTTACTGGTAAGATTTTTTTTTCGGCTACGAAAACTGAATTAACCACTTTCTTGCTATCATCATTATTATTATCATTATTGCCATCATTATCATGATTACCGTTATTGTCAGTGTTGCTATCATTATTATCAGTATTACTATTATCATTATTACTATTATCATTATTGCTATTATTATTATTAGTAGTAGTAGTATCATTATTGTTATTAATGTTATTATCATTATTACTAATATTATGACTATCAACATCATCACCATTATCATTGTTGATGACATTATCATTAATCGCTATCGTTACTGTAATTATCATTATTAACATCCCTCAATTATTAGACACGCTACATAATCTATGTAATGTTACGGCCCCTAGTAAAGGGTGGCTCATACTAGGGTGTTATGTAAACAAACATGGCGGACCCTCGTCAGCAGAAGACTTACATTTCGTTGTCAGCTTATTATTCTTCGAAAAAACAAATTTAAAGGCTGATAAACATTCTTTTTTTATACCTACTATTTACATTTGAACCATTTACATGTATACACAATTATTGTTGCCTTGGAAATAAGTGACGGATTGTTCTATACCCCAGAAATTAAGGATTCCAGATGATACACAAAATACTCTTGGTCCACGATTTATAAATACACA
>BOPN01003673.1:15000-17500 GCA_017312705.2 Penaeus japonicus | reverse complement strand
GAGAGAGAGAGAGAGAGAGAGAGAGAGAGAGAGAGAGAGAGAGAGAGAGAGAGAGAGAGAGAGAGAGAGAGAGAGAGAGAGAGAGTCCCAGCGCAGGTAAATACGAGAAATCGTCAGGTAAGTATATCGTACGTTCACTCAGAAACGCGAAATACTTTCATCACAGATATCTGTTGAGCCGCGAGCTATTTGATGGTCTAAGGAAATAATCGAGTATTTTATTTTTTACTTCTGATATCTCTGTAAAGGAATATTTACTCAAATACTATATTAACGAGCTGATGAATATGGCTATATACCTTCAAGATAGAGCAGTAAGATAGACTATGAATATTTTACATAGAATTACCAATACATTGTTAAATATGAACTAAATTCAGTCGACCATAAAGTGGAAAAGGTTGGAATGACGCAGCATTCTATTAATGTGGATATCACATGCAATCAAGTTTGCAAAACTAAACTTTATATTATACTAATCTAAGAGAGAGAGAGAGAGAGAGAGAGAGAGAGAGAGAGAGAGAGAGACAGACAGATAGGATCAAGCTGACAAGCTTTAAAAGGACAACATACCTGAGTAATAAAACAATAAAAGTATGAACAGTAAAGCAGTTCGGCCGGAGAAGTATCTAGAAATTAGTCTAGAGTCTACTTTCAAAGCATTTATCATCCGGAATCATAAACAATAGACTGATTAGATAAAAGGAGAATGGACTGGGTTCAAATAGTGTCCCACTTAGGTAAGGATCTCGTAAGCCGGGAGAACTGAAGGAACGGTATAAATAGCATGAGAAGCGAAAGCGAAAGGAAAGGCGGAAAAAAACGACTCACAAACTCAACATAAGATAAATTCACCTTTCAGAAAATACAAACAATGAATAAAACATAAACAAAAGAAAGACGAAACAAAACGACTCCCCCCCCCAAAAAAAAAAAAAAAAAAAAAAAAAAAAAAAAAAAAAAAAAAAAAAAAAAAAAATCACAGCAAGAAAATATAAACAAAATATAAAACTTACATAAAACGGAATATAAACAGCCAAACAATAAGACATAAGGACAGAGTACTCAAGCTACATTCACTCTCACTTTCTAGCAGGATGTACCGCGGGCCAGGCCAGAGCGGAGGACGGCAGGAGCGGCTCGTGTTTTTATCAGTCTGACTCTCTCTATGCTCACCGAGTCTCCAAGGGGCGTTGGAGTCCACTCGCCGAGATTGCTGCTGGAATGTACAGTCTTAGGATTGGAAACCTACTGATGGGGAAAAAAAGAGATGTTTTGGAGTTGCTATGCTTAATACTAGGGCTTATAGATCGTATTAGTGGTGGAATAAGTTGGTTATCAATGCATTCTTAATACTTCTCTCTGTTCGTAGCTTAATTTCTCGTTGCTGTATCTGAGGAGATACAGTCGGAATCCGTTATTACGATACATCTCTCATTTCACGAGAGAACGATTAGCTTTTGCGTCAATGTCAACAATAAATGAACAAAGAACACCTTATATTACTTCCTTAAAGGCTCCTACCTACATTCGAATTAGCATACATCACCCACTCTATTCAACTAGTTAGCTTTCTCTTCAATGACCGATAATAACATTAGGATACACTAAAGGGATAGAATGTTAATCAGACGTATGTGAACGAAGGAAGGTAAACGAAAGCTAACCTAGAGGAGCGAGAGTGGACGGCGCTGCGTGACTGTCATTTTTTTTTCTCTCTCTGTTATTCTATTCTTCTAATGATGTTTACCTCTATCGCTGCTTCCCTCTGATGAATGGAGTTATGTGCTATAAAAGTAAACAATATATTGGGTTATAAAAAACACTACATTAATACCAATACAGATGGTAAGGTAAAGCTAACTATAATTACCGAAAATGTACTCAGGGAGATTAGAGAGAGAGAGAGAGAGAGAGAAAGAGAAAGAGAAAGAGAGAGAGAGAGAGAGAGAGAGAGAGAGAGAGAGAGAGAGAGAGAGAGAGAGAGAGAGAGAGAGAATGAGAGAGAGAGAAATAAAGAGAGAGAAAGTGAAAGAAAGAGAGAGAGAGAGAGAGAGAGAGAGAGAGAGAGAGATATCATTAGAAAATAAAACAATATCTTTTCTAGAACCTTTTTATAAATCTCCTTAACAGCCGATGGTAAATGATGGCCAGTTTCTTTCTGTATCGTTGTTTATCCGATTTAAAAACCCTTTTTCACTCAAGAGGAAAATGTACACAAAAAAACTGTTAGTAGCGATCATTACAACTAATATTATCAATGAAGTTATTTTTACCCTTGACATCATTATCATTGATGTTGCTGTTATATCTTTTGTCACAATTATTGGCGTTAGTGTTGATGTTATCGTTATAATCGTCTTTATTATTTTTGTTGCTGTTGTTTTTGTTGTACCAATCGTCACCATAATCATTATTAATATGAATTTTAGTAGGATTATAACCAATATTATTACTGTTGTTATTTTTATGATTGGTGTTATTATTGTAATTATTGTCA
>BOPN01003672.1:117500-121681 GCA_017312705.2 Penaeus japonicus | reverse complement strand
AGAGAGAGGGAGAGGGAGAGAGAGAGAGAGAGAGAGAGAGAGAGAGAGAGAGAGAGAGAGAGTGAGTGAGAGAAAGGAAGATATGTACCTAGAAGATTAGAAAGGGTAGAATAAAAAGAGAAATACAAAAGAGAAAATCATACGTCAATCTTTACTTACGTTTGGAAATGGATTTGTATCCATTTTCTTATATTTTCCTTCGGTCATCATCATCAACGCTCTATTTTCTATCCTCCTTTCATATCCACATTATCATTATCATTATTATCATCATTCTTTTTATCATTATCAATGAAATGATACCTGGATCATAGGCAGACTGAGAGTGACGAAAGCCACGTCAAGGGGGTAGTGATATAATGTCCTTTTCATTATAATTTCTATTAGTAGTAGTATTATCATTATTTGTGTCGCTATTGTTGTTGTTATTCTTAGCATTATCATTTCTTTCATCATTCTCATTACTTTTATAATCCTTTTACTTTTATTATCATTACTGTTATTACTATCATTATCTCTTTTTGTCATTATCATTATTTTCATTTTTATCATTATCATTAGTAGTACTATTTTTATTATTATCATCCTTATCATTATCGTTAATTTTATAATTATTTTCAATATCATTATCGTTATTATCTTCATTATCATTATTATGATTGTTATCACTATTATCGTCATCAACATTTATCATCCTTATTGTTGCTATCGTTATCATTATCTTTATTATCATTATCATTACTATCATTATTTCCATTATCATCTTAATTATAGATTTCATCATTGCTATATCTATCATCAGTATTATCATCATAATTGTTATCATTATTGCTATTATTATTGTCACTATTACTGTTATCATTAATGTCAATATCATCATCATCTTATTACCAATATCATTATCAATATGTTGATGTTGGTATCATTATCATTTACCTTCATCATTGTTATTAATCTTACTATTACTATCATTGTCATTATTACCTGGATTTTTATCATTATTATCATTACTATTTTTACCTTTATTATCATTATCATTATCGTTATCATTATCAGTATTATTATCGTTATTATCATTATCTATATTATCATTATTATTGTTATTATCATTTTCATTTTTAATACTATGACTGCTACAATCACTGTTATTTTCATTTTTATCATTATTATCATTAATCATTATTGTTATCAATATCATTGTCATAATCTTTATTGTTATTATCAAAATGATTATTATAAACTTCCAATAATGGTAATAATTATAATTATTATCATTAGTATTACTGTCATTCTTATGATTATCATTGATATTATTTTCTTTATCAATTATTACCGTTATCATTATTAGTGTTATCATTATCACTATAATTATTAATGTTATTATTATTGTTATCAATATTATCATCAACAGTAGCAGCACGATCAATATTCCCCTTTAAAATCTAGCACTATCATTAACATTATCAAAATGTATCATTACCATCGTCCTTTATCATTATCATCGTCATTATCATTACCATCACTATTATCATCCCCTCCATCTCCCTTCTTCTTATGTGAAATCCGTCACCGATAAACAATTCTTTATTAACATTTTCCAATATCTTTTCATTAAGTATTACTAGGATGTCTAGTCACTCTTTGGTTTTCGTTTTCTTTCGTATTTATTCGTCCGTTTTGTGTGTTTCATTTTTCATTTCTTGCTTTCTTTCATGTTATGTACTTATCGATTTCTTTTTTCATTATTCTTTCGAAACGGCAGCGAAAGAAAGGTTACCTAAGATATTTAATACGAAGCAATCTGTAATATCAAAGCTGTGAAGGTCATAGGGATTTGCTGTCAGAAAAAAGGTTAAACTGAGATTATTTGCCAGACATTTGATGAGTGTGAAGGAGTTACACGTGTATCCAATGGCCGTGGAAGGGAGTAAGCAGAGGCAGACATAGAGAAAAATAAATGATATATAAAAGAGCAGCAGAGGGAAGGTGGAGGGAGAGAAAGAGAGGGAGATAGAGAGAGAGATAGAGAGAGAGAGAGAGAGAGAGAGAGAGAGAGAGAGAGAGAGAGAGAGAGAGAGAGAGAGAGAGAGAGAGAGAGAGAGAAGAGAGAAGAGAGAAGCGCACACATGAACACACACAATGACAGAGAGAGAGAGAAAGAGTGAGAGAAGCAGGCAGACAGAAAAACAGACAGATACACATACAGACAACGAAAAACAACAGACAAATACAATCAAATGAAATAATCCCGAACGAAAAACAACCGAAACCACAGAAATAAAGAAGAAAAGAGAGAAAGGACTACTATTGCGCAGCCTGGCTCCCTCCCAAAACAAAACTCGAAAATAATGAAAGTTTGGACAAATGACGGCAGAGAGGTCGCCTACATCCCAGCAAATTAAGTCCAGCCATGAACCGAATAACAAGAGCGCTGGCATACCATTACTGTCGGGTATTTTGCCTAATTATACGCCATATATTCACAAACGCAATTTATGCAATTAGCACGCCTGCACTGATATTGCACACAGTTTCGTCTGCCGAGGACTTGACAAGCGGAAACGCGATAATTTTCTAGTCGGCTCTCTTCTGTTCTCCGTCCTCATGAAAATTTGCTTATCAACATTACAGACTTTCTCCTGACATGATTAAAAATTATAATTGATTGTATAATTATTTTTTTTTCATGATGATCATTACCTTCCGTCATCAAAGGTACCATTACAATTATTAGTAATATGTTGATTAATATAATGATTTTTGTTTATATCATTATTACTATCATCACTATCAGTCTTATCATCATCACTATCATTAGTGTTATTACTATCATTATCATCATTAACATTTTCATTATCAAATTTACCGTTTTCCTGTTATTGTCATCAATGTTCTTGTTGCTGTATTTGCTGTTTATTTTGATTATTTCTATTATCATTATTATGATCAATTATCAATCTTATCCTTGTTTTTGTTGTTCTGTTCTTGTTTTTGTGGTTGATGTTATTATTCCTATCCTGATAACTACTATTATTATGAATATTATCACTTTTACCATTATCATCATTATTATAATCCTCATTATGAGTATTACTATTATCTGTATTTATTACTATTTATTGTTAAAGTTTTCATTATCATCATTTATCAATTTTCACTATTGTTATCATTATTATCATTATCATTTTCATATTTTTTGTCTTTATTGTTATCATGGTGATTACTATCACTTCCAATATCATTATGATCATTATCATTATAATCATTGTTTTATTATCATTATCATTACTATCATTGTTATAACTATAATCATCATCTTTATCATTATATTTATTATCATCCCTATCATTATTCTCATTCTTATTACTGTTACTACTGTCATTATTTTCATCAATACTTTTATTGTCATTATCATTATCATCGTTATTGTTAACATCATTACTGTCCTCATTAATATCATAATTAATATTTTTGTTAGTATTAGTATTGTCATCATTATTGCTTCATCTTTATTATCATTATCCTTATTCTCATTCTCACCATTATCATTATCATCATTACCGTTATTATCATTATCGCAACCATTGGCATTGGCATTTGTCATTTCTATCATCATCTTTATCATTCTCATTCTTATTATCTTATTCTCATTATCATTTTTATGCAGGGTATTATCAGTATTCTTATCGTTATTATCATCATTATTATCATAATCATTGTAATCATCATTATAACAACTATTATTATCATTGTTATCATTATTATGCTTATGATTATTTTCGTTATTTCTATCATCAATATAATCATCATTATTATTACTTTTATTACTATTGCTATCATCATTATCATTTTTATTAGCATTATCATAGTCATCATTATAATTATCATTTTCATTATCATCATCCGTATCGTTATGACCATTCCTATTATTACCATCATTATTATCACCACGATCATCATTATCATTTTTATTATTATGAGGATCATAACGCTAATCATTACTGCCATGATCACTATTATCATTATTACTGTTGTTGGTTTATTCATCGTAATCATTATCATTTCTATCGTGTTTGCTTTTCTTATCATTGTTGTTATCACTACATCATATATCGTGGTTGCAACATAGACATCATTACTATCATATTAATTAATATCATATTAATTAATATCATATTCAT
>BOPN01003672.1:52500-55000 GCA_017312705.2 Penaeus japonicus | reverse complement strand
CCTGTTATCAGTATCAATATCCGTATCCTGTTATCAATAATAGTATTATTCCTATTCTGATTACCAATATCATTTAGCATTATCAGTATCAATTTATCTTATCTTCATCATTATCATCATTATTATCATCATCATCTTTGTCACTAATTTCATTAGCTCCATCATCATCATTATTATTTTTATCATCATTTCTATTATCATTATTAATTTGAATACAAGCTTTTATTCAGCTTTCAGTTTCAGAATGGAAATAAGGGATTCTTCACCTTTACAAAACCTCACAGAATTTTTGCCATTGGTATAAATTTTACTTTAAGCTCCATGTTTATTTTGAAACTTTTTTCTCGTGTCTTTCTACTTGTTTCTTTCTTTCTTAATCTATCTCTTTCTGTTTTCCTGTCTCTTTTTCTGCTCTTTTCTTTCTCTTTCTCTCTCTCTCTCCCTCTCTCTTTCTCTCTCTCTCTCTCTCTCTCTCTCTCTCTCTTTCTCTTTCTCTCTCTCTCTCCTTCTATCTCTATCTCTCTCTCTCTCTCTCTCTCTCTCTCTCTCTCTCTCTCTCTATATTATATATATATATATATATATATATATATATATATATATATATATATATATATATATATGTATATATATATATATATATATATATATATATATATATATATATATATATATATATATATATATATATATATATATATATATATATATATATATCCTTCACTCGCTCGCTCGCTCTCTCTTTCTCTTTCTGTTTCTCTTTCTCTTTTTCTGCTCTTTTCTTTCTCTTTCTCTCTCTCTCTCTCTCTCTCTCTCTCTCTCTCTCTCTCTCTCTCTCTCTCTCTCTCTCTCTCTCTCTCTCTCTCTCTCTCTCTCTCTCTCCCTCTCTCCCTCTCTCTCTCTCTCTCTTTCTCTCCTCCTCTCTCTCTCTCTGCCTCCCTCTTCCCCTCTCTCCTTCTCCTCGTTGTCCGTTTCACGAATTTTACAGCCATCCATTTACATCTAGGTATGTAATCTCTTAAATGCTTTGCTAGAATGGTGCGCACAATAAAATGCATGATGTAGATCTCAAAAATATTTCCCGGAGATTCTCCTCCGCGCAAAAATGTATTTTAATCTTTGTGATTCCTTGGGGCATGAGTAATCACTCCAAAGGCTGGCTGAAGATGGCCAATCAGGATGTTTGCTGAGCGGACAGAGGCAGGGGAGGGAGGGGAGGGGATGGAGAGGAGGAGGAAAGAGCTGAGGGGAAAGAGGCAGGAAGGGAGGGGAGAGGATGGAGAGGGAGGAGAGAGGAAAGAGCTGAGGGGAAGAGGCAGAAGGGGAGGGGGAGGGGGAGGATGGAGAGGAGGAGAGAGGAAAGAGCTGAGGGGAAAGAGGCAGGGAAGGGAGGGGGGAGGATGGAGAGGAGGAGAGAGGAAAGAGCTGAGGGGAAAGAGGCAGGGAAGGGAGGGGGGAGGATGGAGAGGAGGAGAGGAAAAGGAAGCTGAGGGAAAGAGGCAGGGGAGGGAGGGGGAGGGATGGAGAGGGAGGAGAGAGGAAGAGCTGAGGGGAAAGAGGCGGGGAGGGAGGGAGAGGGATGGAGAGGAGGAGAGAGAGGAAAGAGCTGAGGGAAAGAGGCAGGGGAGGAGGAGGATGGAGAGGAGGAGGAAGAGCTGAGGGAAAGAGGCAGGGAAGGGAGGGGGAGGATGGAGAGGAGGAGAGGAAAGGCAGGGGAAAAGAGGCAGGGAAGGGAGGGGGAGGATGGAGAGGAGGAGAGGGAAAGAGCTGAGGGGGAAAGAGGCAGGGAAGGGAGGGGAGAGGGATGGAGAGGAGGAGGAAGAGCTGGGGAAAGAGGCGGGGAGGGAGGGGAGAGGATGGAGGAGAGGAAGAGCCCGGGGAAGGGGGGTTGGGGAGAGGATGGAGAGGAGGAGAGGAAAGAGGCTGAGGGGAAAGGGGTTGGGGAGAGGATGGAGAGGAGGGAGAGGGAAAGAGCTGAGGGGAAAGAGGGTTGGGGAGAGAGAAGGTGAGGAGGAAAGGAGAATGCGGAGGAGTGGGGTGGGAGGTGATGAGAGGGATGGAGAAGCAGTTAGAAGAAAGAAAAGAGGGAAGGAGAAGAGGAAGGAAGGAGGTGAGAAATAAAGGAATGGAAGGATAGGAAGAAAAAGGGATGAGAGAGAGAAGGAGAAGGAGAATGGAGTATTGAGAAAGTATGGGAGGCGGAGAAGAGGAAAAGAAAAGAGAGATAAAGAGAGTGAAGAAAACGGGCTGGAGGATGAAAGGAGGAGGAAGATAAGAGAGCTAGCCAAAAGGAGAAAAGAAAATAGCACTGAAGATGTTGAAGGCATAAGAGCATTAAATATATTTATATGCATATATACACTGAAGACCGTACATTTGGTCCATCCCTGAGTGCTGGCTTAAAATTCAAGCCCAATTTTGTTTTTGCCTTTACAGTGGAAGGGTCACTGTATAAGGGTCCCGACTGAATACTGCAAGGAAGAAAGAGTGGGATATATTG
>BOPN01003672.1:0-2500 GCA_017312705.2 Penaeus japonicus | reverse complement strand
AAATTTGTTTTTGTATCTTTGTGACAAGTTTGCTCTATGAAGAAATACGCATGGAACTACACACTCTACCGGTAATCCTTCAAAATCTGGTTAGACAACAACGTCTATGGTTTATACTGATTGCAGTTGTATTACGAAGTGTCGTCCTAGATAGTATGAGCTGCACGGGCTGTCAGCCAAAGAAGATACCTTTGCAACAAGGAAGATACCATGCAGTCATTTCCTAGGGATCGTACATGAATCGAGCATGGACCTCTCATGACCATTATGAGTTCAGGCCAGCATGCAATATCCCTAGTGTCCTTCAAATGGTTTCAACCTCTTAGTTGAAAGGCTCCATATCCTATGACATCTGTTACCCTGTCCATAGCGTGTCTATCCACAAACTGCGGATAGATACGCCCACTCCCTGTCCCCAGCGGCGCGAACTGACAGCGGCCGAGCGGAGGCTGACAGACAGACATTCTTTCCTGGCGAGGTTCCGGAAGACAACAGTATATTCTATGCTGGAGCGAGAGGAGAGACGCATGAATTTAACTGCAAAGTTTGCTTTGACAGAGAGAGAAAAAAAAAACACTACGTGTTAAACCAACTTGTAGACATTTTATCAGTAAAGTCAGTAGCATATTTTGAATTTGCTGACGAGTGAAGAGAAACTTCAAATTGTGCCGACGAGGTAATGACCGACAGGAATAACAATATTCCTAGTATTTACAAGTGAATACGCACACACACCCATATATCTAGCTTCAAATTTCCTGTTCCATTATTTACACATCTTTAAGACGTATCCTTATACATGTATGTATTTACTATATCTCCTGTTTTCCCAATGCCATAGCTTAGTGTTCTACTCCGGAAGCCCTGTAAGGATGAATTATGCATAAAGAAATATCAATGAGTGGGAAAAGGCTATAGTGATGAAGCTTATGACGGTAAGAACAGTGACAACAGTAATGGAACTTTCTATATCTGTGTTGTTATTGTTGTTTTTGTTGTCATTATCGGCAAGGTTACCCTCTATATAATTACAATACTATTGATTATACTTTAATGGTAATGATAATGATAATGATATAATAATAATAATAATGATAATAGTGATTATGATGAATAATAATCATGATAACAATAATGATAATAATAGACAATCAATGATTATAATGATAGTGGTAGTAAAAATGATGATAAACATGATAATGATAGCAATTATAGTGTTTATATAAATAATATAATGATATCGATAATAATAATAACGATGATGATAATACTAAAGATATATGATAAAAAACATAGTAATAATGATAATAATGATAAAAAATATAATTATAACAATTATGATGATAACAATAATAATGATAAGAATGATAATGATGTTAATAATGATAGTAGTAGTAATATTGATAATCATAATGATAACGAAAATTGTGACAACAATGATAATAGGTTTTTTTTATAATAATAATAGTAATAATGATAATGATACCAATAACGATAATACTGATAATAGTAATACTAATATTAATAATGATACTAAAATAAACAATAGTAATAACAATAATAATAGTAATAATAAGAATAATGACAATGATAACTATGATGATGATAAAAAAAAATATTGATGATGGAAATAACAATAATAACAACAGTAATTATAGTAAGAAGAATATAACTAGTATTAGGGATAAAATAGCCAAACATATGTCCTTTAAACCGACAAATTTCCTGCAATTCAAAAGATAATTCATAGTCAAGTTCCTAAAACACTTTTTTACATCACGAAAGATATCTTCAATTGGACTTTTTTTTTTTTTTTTTTTTTTTTTCTTTTTTTTTTTTTTACTGCTCCTTTTTTGAAGCTTCATAATCCCTTGCCCTTGTCTTCCATGCATAAAAATAACTATTGTCTTGAGTCTGGCTTAATGTTCGTCGGTAGGAGAGGTTAGGGAGTTCATTGTTTCTGTATGAGATGCGCCGATTTTAATGTCAAATGTAAAGGATATATGTACATATATATGTGTCTGTGTATGTATATACAGTATATATATAATATATATATATATATATATATATATATATATATATATATATATATAATATTATATATATATGTATGTATGTATATATATGTATGTATGTATGTATATATTATGTATGTATGTATTCAAAAGAATTTAATAAATAAATCAATTAGAAATGAAACTAAAGCGCCGAGAAAACCGACACTGTAAATATCAAAACTTTACATCATACAAACCTAGCCTTTTGTTCAGGGAAGAGTGGCAAGATAAAGGTATATATTTTTATTACACCGAGCTATTCGGCAGAATATTTTAAATTTCGCTTGAGCGCATTAGAGAAGTCGGGTGGATTGTAAGAAACTTTTAGATACAACAAAGAACATCTATTGGGACGATAAAAGAGAAGAAATAATGGGAAATACAAAGACAAAAGGATGCAAATAGACTTAAAAAAGAGAGGCGGACCTTAAGTTTTTTTT
>BOPN01003671.1:112500-120000 GCA_017312705.2 Penaeus japonicus | reverse complement strand
TTACAAATCATAATTTCGAAGAGGCCAAAATGTTAGAAATAAGCTAAATCAGTCAATTAACTCATTCCTAACGAAACTGAACCCACTAACCCTCCCATGCCAGCGATACAACATCAATGACCCAGAGATCATCCGGTTCGAGGAGATGATTACCATCAACATCAACATCATTCAATTGTAGTCATCTTACTGTAGACTTTCCAGTGTCTCTAGAGAACGGCCGGTTTAGGTAAGGAATTCAAGCAGTTTATTATGGTGATTTTGTGAATAATGGGGTTTATGGTGTTTTTTCTTTGTAAAGATATAAATATGAGGCCATATTTCTTTTTTTTCTTTTTTTTTAATTCACTTATTGTGCAAATACTCAAGCTTTGGAATCAAGTGGTCTGATGAACACTTTCAAAATACTAAACAAATTGCAATCGTCATCTTGCAAGATTTACAAGGAAGAGGTTTATAGCACTGTAGTAGTTGCTGTAAAGACATCAAGAGCATAGTTGTTGCAAGTCGAGTGATGTGCAACAAGAGAATCCTAAATCTAAAAAAAATATATATATATATATATATAATCTCAGAACAGCATTCAAGAGCACGAGGCTTGCTTTGACCCAGACAACCCACGAGATTACATCGACTGCTATCTTTTTGAGATGAGGGCGAGGTGAGGCGATCCTGACACCGTTTTAGGCAGGTGTGTGAATATGGAAAAAGAAAGACTTTTCGAATATATATCCAGTGCAACTTAGGGAAATAAATAATGTTTGTGGTGGTAAAGTACGAAGGAAATCGTATGTGTATATATGTATATGTATATATATACATATATATATATATATATATATATATATATATATATATATATATATATATATATATAGATAGATAGATAGATAGATAGATATATGTGTGTGTGTGTGTGTGTGTGTGTGTATGTATATATCAATATATATATATATATATATATATATATATATATATATATATATATATATATATATATATATATATATATATATATATCAATATCAATATATATATATATATATATATATATATATATATATATATATATATATATATATATATATACATATATATATGTGTGTGTGTGTGTATGTATACATATATATATATATATATATATATATATATATATATATATATATATATACATATATATATATATATATATATATATATATATATATATATACATATATATATATATATATATATATATATATATATATATATATATATATATATATATATATATATATATATATATATATATATATATATATATATATATATATATATATATATATATATATATATATATATATATATATATATATATATATATACATATGCATATACATATGTATATATATATATATATATATATATATATATATATATATATATATATATATATATATATATATACATATATATATATATATATATATAATGTGTGTGTGTGTGTATGTACGCATGTATGTGTGTGTGTGTGAATGAGTGAGTGAGTGAGAGAGTGAGTGTGATGGGTGTATAGATAGCTCTAATTATCACACATAAGAAATAAAAGATTAGTGTCAAACACAGCAGCTAAAACAATAGCAATGCATTATAATTCAAGATATATATAACATTATTTACAGCAATAAGAGCATGGATGATACGTAATAGGGAAAGCTAAACCCATAGCACAGCTAACGAGATCTTATATACTTATGGATGATACGTAATAGGGAAAGCTAAACCCATAGCACAGCTAACGAGATCTTATATACTTATATAGAGAGCACCAAAGAAACACTGACAAAGCACAGTATATGAAATAAGTCACTAAGGCACTAGACCATTATCTACCTGGAATCCTTGAGGAGGACTCAAAGGGAGAGGATGACCTCTCGACACGAAGCCAGTACTGATTCTGACTGGAATCTAAACAGATCCTATTGTTAGGAGTTTAAGGCGAGATACCAGCTAGGGCAATGCGGGGTCACCTCGAGGGCACGGATGACCTCGCTCATTGGACGAAGTACGGTTCGACTCGACTCTGATTAGCCAAGAGGTAATGGCCAAATTAAGGGGATTCGGCTAAACTGATTCGAAAACGTCCTTAATTAAGGTTGATGCAAGGTCACAGGGTTGGCTCTGGAATTTGGAAATGTTGGAAGGGTCAGTGGTCAGGTCATGTGAGATTGTACAGCTCGCCATTGTATATTCGGATGTTTGTAAGAATCTATTGTATAATCATCTATTTTATAATCTATTCTACAACTGCATTCATGTAGAAGTACCTTGATAGTGAGTTAGTGAGTTTGTATGTATATACAAACACATACAAACATATAAATACAAGCTAAAAAGAAGAAAAAAAATCAGACAATATAAGTCATGTTAACTCTACTTAAAGTGACCTACACTCTCTTTAAATAATTCACCCGCTTTCAATAATGGACCTCAAAAACATATTTGTCCCCGCGGATGACAAGGACCTGCTCGTGTCCACAGGGGAGTTTTTCGGTGCGACGAGTGAAACGACGTACTCCACGAGCTGTACAGGACACTTCATCCAGATGTACAGGCCAAGGTGCAGGCGAAAGGGACGCTGCCTCCACTTAAGGATAGAGCCATGGAAAGGGGTGTTACTTGAATACATTTTTTTTTTTTTTTTTTTTTTTTTTGATACCAGACCCACTGTAGAATGTGTGTTTTACCTTCACGTGGCCTTCACATTTTCAATTAAATCATTAAAAAAAAGTCTTGCTGTGTTTTATTGAACAAAGATCTTTTTTTTTAATAAACAATATCATTTGCATATTTATTTTCATACTGCATTATACTTATATATCAAAATAGATATATGATATATATATATAAACATACTCTTTAGGGAATTTTTGATATAAACAGAGAAATCTCCCTCCCTCCCCCACAGATCGCGCCCTAAGACTTTGTTCTTGTCGCTTTTATTATTATTCTTTCGTTATAATTTTTATCATTATTGATATAAGTATAATTTTGTCATCACTAATATCAGTATCAATCTTATCATTATCATATTATGAATACCATTTTCATTTTATCCTCCCTACTATCATTATCATTATTCTAGCATCATTATTATTATCATCATCATTATCATTATCATCAATGACACTGCTATACTCAATATCACTTATCATGATACCAGCTTTGCCATGGATATCCCAAGGTTCCACAGTAGGAGTATTATTATAATTGCTGCTTTCATACCTCACATGATTATTACTGTTGTCGGATAACTACTTTTGTATCCTAGCCAAAATCATCATGATCATTTCCATTATGTGTAGGCCTAAGAAATTAACATTTTTTCAGTTGATGATATTGTCCTTTGCTTTTGTTATGATTACTATCATGATCGACAATTCTATATCATTATATCAAAAGTAAGTGTAGCACTTTAATTTCTTTTTCAGGAATTCTTGTTGATAACATGCTATTTATTAAATCGAAAATAGCAAGTTGCGATTGCATTTGCATCCATCCTTTACCACAGGACTCTCCAGACTTCCCCCTACCGAAGCCACCATTATGGAAACCCTGAGAATGTCTTCGTTGCTACCTAGAGGAGTCTCCCATTGCAACAGTAATGGGACGTGGAGATTGCAGGATACATCATACATATCAAAGATCAACTGACAGTGTGGTAGCTATGACTTAGCCTCCCTCTTTCATAGAATTTATCAATCATTCAATATAAAATCGTAGATATTTTCCGTTTACCGCACAATATTTGCATGCAACCCTTGAAATTAACCGACTCAATTCACACCTAAACGAATTTAGCGCATCATGAAAAGTACCATATAAAAAATATGAGATTTGCATAGTAAGACCCGAAGAACATGATCCATAATACCAAATGATTTACTTTAGACATTGATATAATATCGATGACAAATGTACTAATGGGTGTTGCATATTTTGTTGCACATATTGATCACTGATGAACGGCTCCATGCTGCTAGCTAACATGGAAAGGTGATGAGAGAAACTTGACGAGTTCTAGATGGAGTATTTTCTTGAACAATATGATTAATCATGACTTATGCTGGTCAGTGAGAGTGTATTAATTGTCTGATGAATGAAGAAGTGAAGAAAGTAGTTCAGAATCATCCTTCCAGATTGGGATATTTCTTTCAATTTCTCGCTCTCTCTCTCTTTCTATCTCTCTCATACACACACACTTTATATATATATATATATATATATATATATATATATATATATATATATATAATATATATATATATTTATTTATTTATATACATACATAATATATATTTATATATATAATACACACACACACACTCACTCACACACGCACACACACACACATATATACACAAATTTTACCTCCCTGACCGGGACTTGAACCTGTGCCGTAAGATTGACAGGTACGGTGTTGAAACCGATCGGCTACTCGACCCGCTAAAAGAATTGTCTAACCAGACGCCTTATGAAACGTCATGGAATTTACCTATTTGCTCTTAGCAGAGCAGTGATAGCATGGTTTCACAGACAATTCCCGCGGCCGCTCGGCAGCAACGGAATCACAAATTCAAGTCCCAAATCAGGTTACCGAGGTTATATATATATACCGTACCTGTCAATAAATAAATAGATTGATAAATAAATAGATAGATAGATATAGGTAGATAGAGATAGATAGACATATAGATAGATAAACAGATGATAAAGGAATAATGCAGTAACTCATTTTGAATAGTAAAAAAAGAAAAGGAAGAAGAAAAAAAAAAAAACACTCGCTCCGAAGAAGACCAAACCAAACCACGACTCTGCACGAAAATGTCGGAATTGAAAAGATACTTCCTTCATGGTGATCGTCAATACATTTTATTAGTGTATGATAGAGAGGTTTTACAGTCAATAACGGCGTAAGGGATTAAGCTTTTAAAATGCAATGCCAAGTGAGTTTTTTTTTTTTTTTTTTTTTTTTTTTTTTTTTTTTTGCTAAGGAACCAAGGACTTCCATATCTCTGTGAAATGTGTTATTTGTTTATTCCATTACACATTGGAACCTTGAATCTGAATATAATTTCTACTGAAAAAAAAAAGAAAAAAAGAAAATAACCCTTCCATAACTATGTGATTTTTAACGCCAGTGATAATAGAGACAGGTACTTTAAGATCCAAGAAATTGATCACTAATCTGTTGATAAACTTCCATGTTATAGATTCTATATATCCGCTATAAATAGATAGTTTATATAATCCCCCCATACGTTGTACTTCTTTCACCAATTTATCTATCTTCCTGTTTATCATTTCACTTCTAAAGGACTTAGACAGTGCCTGGGCGAGTCGCTGGTCAGCTGACTCGCCCTGGTCAGCTGACTCGCCCTGGTCAGCTGTTCCTATTCGCCTCTGGTCTCCTGAAGAAAGTCTCCTGAAGGCGTGACTCTTTCGACTGAGACACAGACAGAACTATACGGTGTTCCAACTTCGCCAAGCCTTTAATAATGCCATTTTTACACCGATGGAAGTGATGCTGTCATTCGGATATATTTTCCTGAAGGGATGTTGTAAGAATATAGATTTGCATTCTAACTGTTCCTTTTCTACCATAATTCGCAGTGGTGGTGCTGTGGATTTTATGATCCGTGGAACTAGAACGAGATCAGATTCCCGTATGATTTTATTATCAATTGTATCTCCTTATGTTGAGTTTTCCTTTCTCATCTCGAACTCTTCATGTCACTTTCATTCTAGTTATGGGGCGAACCCTGTTCATATGAATAGACATTTATGAACAGTAAGCGTTACTTGGGACGCTAACAAATTTCATGCAAAATCATGCAAATAGAGAGATCACACTCATATCAAGGTTCAAAATTTGGAAAAAATACTACTCCAAATTATGATCACTACCTCCGTCACTGATTTTTATTTGCCTCTACCCACTCTGCCCATCACATTAACAAACACACATAGGAAGATTAATTCGATAACCAAAGGTATTGATCCAGTATCCTCTTAACTACCTATTAGGGAACTATTAAGGGCGTAACACGTCAGGGGACATAGTAATTTGTGCTTCACTGATAGCTCTTTATAATGATGGCCATGGTTCTGCTGTGTTGTTTTGAGGAATATAATTTACATACTCTGTAATATATAATGTGTACGTTCATATATACATATATTTATATATATGTGTATATGTGTGTGCGTGTGCCTATGTGTATGTAGGGGGGGGGGAGTATATTGATAATCAAAATTATGTTTTGTTTTAGTATAGTACTTTACTTTAGAAGCATGGTAGACTGTTTTTTGTGTAAATATGGTTCTTTTCCCCGTAGATTTGTTCAACTGTTACTCAACTTTTACCAAAAGTCCAAATGCCTTGTTTATTTTTAGCACTAAAACCATTAGCTACCTGCTTATGTTCTTGTACCAATAGGTCTTTAATCATTAACAAAAGATTATTTTATGACCTCGCACAGGATACTTTAAAATTAAGAGTGAAAGTAAACACAGGTCAAGTTATCTTATGATTCAAGATAATAACCTAAAAATGGTCATATTAACCTTTCTTTTCGAAAAATATACAGACTTTTTTGTTTTGTTTTTTTCTTTTTTTGACATACCAATTTCATCTAAATCTTAAAAGCAAATATGATTCTGAGATTATCAGAGCGATTAAGATTTTCCTACAAAACAATTTTCTTTTTTTGTTTTTCCTTTAACCTCTTTTACCCACAATTACCGGTCTAGGAAAATGGCAACGCCCTGAGTCTATTGCCCTGTTTGTTGTCCTACTCCACGACACGAAACCACCACTCATGGGACATAATTACTCAAGAAAGGAAAGGGAACAATCATTTCTTTCGGCTCCTGCGCCCGTCAGAGGGGTGCCACAGGCTCCTCCCCCGCCGCCGGACAATGGACTCGCCCACCAGTCTTCTGCTTATTTCATTGTTGCAAGATTTTTGTGGCTAACCGGCCAGACAGGCAAACTTGTTCGTCAATGACGGGCGGAAAGCATTTTTCACGCCCGGCCCTCAGCCTCTGACGCGGGAGAAGGGCGGGAGGAATTTCCAGGCGAAGAGAAATTGGAGGATTAGGAAGAATTAAGGAGTGAGAAATTTCGAGTCAGTTGACAGGCCTGCTGACAGCTGTTTCTTGGAAAAAAAACAAATGTGTGGGAATATTTCACTTTCCAATGTCTATTTTTATTTATCTATCTATCTATCTGTATATATATTTACATATATATGTATATATATATATATATATATATATATATATATATGTGTGTGTGTGTGTGTGTGTGTGTGTGTGTGTGTGTGTGTGTGTGTGTGTGTGTGTGTGTGTGTGTGTGTGTAGAGAGAGATATGAATAGATAGATAGAGATATTCAATATTGATATCTTCGTCCAAATATCTCTCTCTCTCTCTCTCTCTCTCTCTCACCTACAAA
>BOPN01003671.1:105000-107500 GCA_017312705.2 Penaeus japonicus | reverse complement strand
TCTTCAGGCGAGAGACTAACAGATATTGAACGGTGCCTTGGAGCGTAAAGCAGTGCTTGTGTGTGCGTCCGTGCGTGTGCGAATCTCTTATGTGCGTGTGTCCAGGTGCATTTACGTAGGCCCGCATATAGACACGGTATTACTTTAGATTTTTATTTGCAGCTTAGACGTACAAGTAGTAGTAGTAGTAGTAGTAGTAGTAGTAGTAGTAGTAGTAGTAGTAGAGGTATAGTAATAGTGTTTTTTTTTTTTTTCTTTTTCTTTTTTTCTTTTTTTTATACATCGCAACCACAACTCCTGCAATGAGTTCTGCTTCATTTGATATTCGCTCCAGCGTAAATTTCCAATTCCTTTTTTTCAGGAGGGAGAAGAATCTTGATGGCGCGGACAGTTAAGAGATTTCTCATCTGAGGCCACTTGTTTACATCTTGCCTAACCCTATGATAAATAAATTGATTAATGGCCTGAATGCTTTAAGCCTGCAGTGTTTACGCCTGTCTGGATGCTGTAAAAGCCTTGCATTTTCCTTTTAAAATCAAGTCAGCTCAGTGAAGTCATTCAAAAGGCTGACAAGACATTTATTCACTGACTCAGAGAGAGAGAGAGTAGGTTAATCTAAACAATCTATCCAAGAAAAAAAATATATATATGTCAGGCTAGCGAACAGTGACTGGCAACAGAAGAGTAACACAATAAATAGCTAGATGTTTACGTAAACAAGGTTAAATAATCAAGTTGGTTGGCGGCTGCGTTTGTCGTGGTTCTGCATGACTCGTGGCACTGTCCTCGGCGCTCATGACACAGGATGGACCAGAGAGAACGTGATGAACAGGGCGAGAAGAGAGAGAGAGAGAGAGAGGGAGGGAGGGAGGAAGGGAGGGAGGGAGAGTGAGAGAGAAAGAGAGAGAGAGAGAGTAGGAGGCAGGGAGGGAGAGAGGGAGAGAGAGAGAGAGAGAGGGAGAGAGAGAGAGAAAGAAAGAGAAAAGAGAGAGAGAGAGAGAGAAAGAGAAAAGAGAGAGAGAGAGAGAGAGAGAGAGAGAGAGAGAGAGAGAGAGAGAGAGAGAGAGAGAGAGAGAGAGAGAGAGAGAGAGAGAGAGAGAGAGAGAGAGAGAGAGAGAGACATAGAGAAAGAAAGAATGAAAGAGAGAGAGAGAGAGAGAGAGAGAGAGAGAGAGAGAGAGAGAGAGAGAGAGAGAAAGAAAGAATGAAAGAGAGAGAGAGAGAGAGATCAGGAAAATGACATCAGCAGAATTTGATTGATTTGGAATATCCAAAAGCTAAGTCTGTGGCGACCGAGGACGAAGTTGCAAGAGGAAGCACGTTTGAAAGATTAGATTTTTTTTTAGAGTGAAGCAAACCAGTGAAGTAAACAAAGCGACGGAGAAATGTCAAACGAGAGAGGGAACTATGCAAAAAGAGCAAGTAGAAAAAGAGGAAATAGGGAACAATGCAAAAAGAGCAAGTAGAAAAAGAGGAAATAGGGAACTATGCAAAAAGAGCAAGTAGAAAAAGAGGAAATAGGGAACTATGCAAAAAGAGCAAGTAGAAATAGAGGAAATAGAAAAAAGGAATAACTAAAGAATGAAGCAAACGCATAGAAAGAACAGACACAAATAACGCACATTGAATTCCTAGTACAAAAAAATAATAATAATAATAAAAAAATAAAAAAATAAAAACTAAGATAATAAAATCAAACCACAGTAGACAGACGAGAATTCCTTCTCACAAAAGTCTACAGAATTCTCAATCAATCAACAGTAGATGCAATATCGAATTGCAACTTACACCTCTCACATTACGGAATTAATACATCAAAATTGAAAGAACATTTTCTAAATTGTTAGTTGTGACATCGTATCAAACAGATGTATTGTTTACTAATTATTTTTGCAACAAATTATATATGTATTAAGAATAACCATTGTAATTTATGGAATAAAGGTTTTGAATTTTGAATTTGAATTTGAACCTCCAACCTATGAACACAAAAAAGGACAAAATAGCGGACAGGAAAGGAAGACAAAGGAGATTCAGAAAAGAGTTTTGAATTCACATATTTTGAAAGAAAAATTAGAAAGAAGAGAGTGTAATAAAGATCGGATAGATAACGGAGAACAAAAGAGGAGAAAGGCTGGAGAATGGAGATGAGGCATAAAAGGGCGGAAGGAAAAGAAAGCGAAGAGGAAACAGGTTGAACAGACAGGGATGGGCGAGGGACATATGAGGGAGGGAGGGAGGGAGCGAGGGAAGGGGGACGGAGGGAGCGGAGGGAGACGGAGGGAGGGGAGGGGGAGGGAGAGGGGGAGGGAGGGGAGGGGGAGAGAAAGAGAGAGAGAGAGAGAGAGGGAGAGGGAGGGAGGGAGGGAGAGAGAGAGAGAGAGAGAGAGAGAGAGAGAGAGAGAGAGAGAGAGAGAGAGAGAGATAGAGAGAGAGATAGAGAGAGAGAGAGTGGGGGGGGGGGGGGGGGAAGGATTGAAGAAAGGAGGGAGGGAGAAAG
>BOPN01003671.1:72500-85000 GCA_017312705.2 Penaeus japonicus | reverse complement strand
TCGGCCTAAATGAGTAGTCGACCTGAAGCCACATCCAACGAAGATCTTTTTTTTTCTTTTTTCTTTTTTTTTGTAGATCTCGTGTTATATCCTTCCAGTTCTCCTCCTCCTTCGCTCCGGATGGTTAAACCCTTCACTTGAACTATCGATTCCGCCCTCAGATCGTGGGCGAGGAGCCCCACAAGAAGCCCGACTGGCAGCCAAGGCGAAGGGGATCCTGACCATAAAGTTTAAACTTGTAATTTACCCTTGTTAATAGCTGCTGATTATCGTGCGGACATCTTGTTCTCGTGCATGTTGCATGGACGGAAGACAACCGCAAAGGCCATGTGCAATATGGGGTCTATGCTACATCTCCTTCCATGGTCATGGCAGGAGGCAGATTAGTAGTATCTCTTGCACAACTGGTTCTCCATAAATTATACTACCAAATTTAGACATCTGTGTTTGAGCCTTTCTGTGTGCGACCGATGAATCATAGGTTCGTAACCTCGATTTTGCAACGAGATTTGTGTTTGCAGAACCTTTTTTCTTTTCTTCTTTTGAGGCCGAGTGACGCGCTCGCTTCGAAAGGCGGCTTTTGGTCTTTCAAAAGCGTCTGGGGCACTAACGCTGAGATCGGAAAAAGATAAAGTGAATGCGTATGTAAATGAGGTACCAATGTCGATTCTTCTCCTTACACCTCGTGTTATTACGGTGTAAGCCTTGTCATTAAGGCTCACATACTTCATCTGTGTAATGAAACGCTTCTTTCTGCTTTTCCCTCTCTTTCCTATTATCCTTCTTATTCTTAACCTTCGTCTTCTCTTTGGCTGTCACCTTCTTATAATCTTCCAACTTTTTTTTCTTTTTTTCCGTATACTTTTTTTTTCTTTTTTTCTTTTTTTTGGGGGGGGGGGGGGATTTTTTTGCCAGTAGTTGTATCATGCAGCTTTTGTCCAACTTATTGATCCTTATCATAAAGCTATACTGTGTTGCTCTTAAGATGCATAAAACTGAAACGACAAGTTTTTATTGATCTTCAATCCTTTGCAAGCGACACAAAATATCATTACGAGGAATTCCAGCCACTCAGCTGAGCACATTCTATGAGAAACGCTTTCACAACAACAGTAGCACGGCGCCTCCTGCCGAGACCCGACCAGGCGGAACAATGCAACGTTTTTATGACTAAGCCACAAGGCCTGAGAAGAAAAAGTGATTATCAATTTAGTCTCTCTCTCTCTCTCTCTGCGTCTCTCTCTCTGTCTGATTCTCTCTCTCTTTCTCTCTCTCTCTCTCTCTCTCTCTCTCTCTCTCTCTCTCTCTCTCTCTCTCTCTCTCTCTCTCTCTCTCTCCCTCCCTCTCTCTCTCTCTCTCTCTCTCTCTCTCTCTCTCTCTCTCTCTCTTCCTCTCTCTCTCTCTCTCTCTCTCTCTCTCTCTCTCTCTCTCTCTCTCTCTCTCTCTCTCTCTCTCTCTCTCTCTCTCTCTCTCTCTCTCTCTCTCTCTCTCTCTCTCTCTCTCTCTCTCTCTCTCTCTCTCTCTCTCTCTCTCCATTGTCTTACGTAAAAGACCAATACTCTAATGTGTCAGAGAGTAACTGCCTAAACCATAAACTAGTAAGATACGCAAGAAAGCATTGCATAATTTCCTTAACCGCTCCGTCATCTACATTCCACCATAGACGTAGTAGAAACCCCCACTATAGACAAGAGACGTTAACTGAACCTAATTTCTGTAGAGTGGGTTTTTTCTACTATCATATCAACACGGTGGAGTGTTTTGTCATCCGTACAAAGACACGTTAAGGCCACTTGAGGTCAAATGAAAAAAGCAGACACAAAGGTCCTGATCCCCTATTAGGTACCCTCCCCCCTCCCCACCCCATCTGTTTCCCCTTCCACACCCTTCTTCGAGAGCAAATGGGAGCGCCGTCTGTCACTCTAGATTATTGTGTTTGTACCCAAGACTTCCGCACTGCTTGGCGCTTCCTGTTCCGTGCTTTAATTCGACTTCGGTCATGAGGGAGGAGACGTATATTCTTGTTAATCTCTCTCTTTCTTTCTCTTTCTCTCTCTCTCTCTTTCTCTCTCTCTCTCTCTCTCTCTCTCTCTCTCTCTCTCTCTCTCTCTCTCTCTCTCTCTCTCTCTCTCTTTCTTTCTCTCTTTCTCTCTCTCTCTCTCTCTCTCTCTCTCTCTCTCTCTCTCTCTCTCTCTCTCTCTCTCTCTCTCTCTCTCTCTCTCTCTCTCTCTCTATATATATATATATATATATATATATATATATATATATATATACATGTGTGTGTGTGTGTGTGTGTGTATATATAGTATATATATATATATATATATATATATATATATATATATATATATATGTATATATATATATATATATATATATATATATATATATATATATGTATGTATGTATGTATGCATATATGTATGTATGTATGTATATATATATGTATGTATGTATATATACATAAATACTTATATATATACACACACACACACACACACACACACACACATGATATCCAATTGCTTAAAAAGTCCCGACAGATGGGAATAGAGTTTAACCCTTTTTGCCTGCTAATCCACAAAAGGTATATATAAAAATAAACAATGCATTGAGACTTTGATAAGTAATAAATATAACAAGGGTACTATACCAAGACCAACACAGCACCAATGAAGTAAAAAAAAGAGAAAAGAAAAAGAAAAGAAAAAACTAATAGCCTCTTTCTCAAAATGGCGATAGTTACGATGCCGGTCTCGGGCGCTCATCATTACAAGAAGTACAGCAATCTTGCATTAGTAAAAGTGACGTCAAAGTCGACCTGATGGCCTCTGATGAGACATTAATGTGTCGCCGGTACGCGTGACATGAGGCGTCGATGCTTGCCGCCAGGATGTCGAACTCCCGACGTCTGTTGTGAGTTGGTAATCGAATAGCTTTCTTGTGTGGACGGGAGGCCATGTCTGGGACGCCTTTTTTTTTTTTTTTTTTTTTTTTTTTTTTTTTTTTTTTTTTTTTTTTTCCTTTTTTTTTTTTTCTTGGTGGAAGGCATTTTTATGATGAGATATTGGAATGCTTTGATTAGTATTCCTTGGAAGTGGTCTACGTCATGTCGTTATGATTCGGGCTCACACTTGGGTCCACCTGTTGTTAGAGGAGGAGGAGGAGGAGGGAGCTGGGAGGGAAGTGCAAACATGGCACGCGTGTTGCAGAGTCACTTGCGTCGTGGCGTCACTGTTATTATCGGCCGAGCGATCACTTGGCTCCAACAACATGCTCTCGGGTCTAAATTGCCAGGATGTCTCACGCCGCGTCATGCTTAAGCGATGAAATGCATGACATGATTTGACATCTATGATTAGCTCGCTGATCCAGCCAATCGCAGGCGAATCTGCACTTAAGATCTCTAACGATAAGAAAAACACTGACGTAGCGAGAGAAATGGCACAAGAACAAGTCTAAATGTTGAGAGAGATTTCATAGCGAGAACCTGATGAGATTGCATTATTGTCACTCTTCTCTATCTCTCTTTTTTACACTGCTATGAAATCACGCTTCGCAACTAAGCCAGAACTAACAAATTACACAAACTCAGACAAGTTGTGCGGAATTTCCTCGCTGCCATTAGGACATGGAATGTGTCTTCCCACTGAGAGTTGATTACGTGCTACTCTTGCGTATTACTCAAAGGCATTGCTACGTGTTTATTGTGTTACCGAGCACGCAGTCACACTCACGATATAATATGGAACGAGTGATGTCTCCTTTCCCTTCCTCTCCCCTTACATCGCGTGTCATGTACGAGAGAATTGGATAATCATTTACTGGCGTTTTTTTTTTTTTTTTGTGTGTGTGTGTGTGTGTTTTTCTTTCTTTCTTTCTTTTTCTCGTAATTCTTTACGTTTGCTTCAGTCCCATTGTTTTCGTTATATTTCTTTCCAGCCTTCTATAACTTTCTAAATCTTTCCGATTTCTTTATCCTTCTCTCTCGATTGAGAAATAAAGAATATAATCAGACTATTCTCTCTCTCTCTCTCTCTCTCTCTCTCTCTCTCTCTCTCTCTCTCTCTCTCTCTCTCTCTCTCTCTCTCTCTCTCTCTCTCTCTCTCTCTCTCTCTCTCTCTCTCTCTTTCTCTCTCTTTTCCCTCGTATTGCTTCCCTTGACAGCATAGTTGGGATTACCAATCTCTCTCATTCATTTCCTCTCTCTCTCTCTTTTCAACTTTCCCCCCTCTCCCTCGCTCGTAAAGCTTCAAGGAGTAAATGAACAAGAAAAAAAAAGAAAAGAGGAAGGCGCGCGTCGGCGCCACATCGCCTACGCCAATTTGCCGCTGGTTGTTAGAGTCAACACGCTGAAGGTGCGCCCGGAGGATGGTCATGCCCGCTTGGTGCCGGAGGAGCTCCTTGGCACCGCAGTGTGAGAGTGTTGTGTCATTTGGCTCTGTGTTGGCTGGTGTTGTCCCGTGTTGGCAGGTTTTGTCTGTATTGACAGGTGTTGCCCTGTGCTGGCAGGTGATGCATGGCGAATTGAGGATAGTCGGATATGCACGGTAAGCTTTGTTGTTTATGTTACCTTTCTTACTTCGACTGGACTGTTGTTTTCGATCATTTTCTGTTTATTTCTCCGTGGTTTCGTTATTTTCTTCTCTCTTTGAGACTTTTTCTGTTTGTTTCTTCTTCGTGTTTTCGTAATTTTATTCTAATTTTACTTGTTAGCGTTGTATCACATTTACCCTTAAGAAAATGTGCAGCTGTGGCGAGTATGATGTCATGTTCCCAACGGGAAGGAGACGAGAGGTGTGGCAGAGGCGGCAAGGCGTGAGTAGGTGGCCGAGCAGGTGCGTTTAGGGGAGTGTGGGGGGGGGAGGGGGTGGAAGGGGCAGTAGGCATGATTGAAAAGAATTAATCCTAATCGAGAGCAACTGTGGTCTGCGGAAAATCTTGAAGAATCTTCGTGTTTATTTAATGTGGAAAGGGATTCGTGTAGTGCGATCTTCACAGGAATAGGTGGTCGGGTCCAGCCTATATGATGGGGGTGTGCTGTACTTATCATTATTATTTTTTTCAAGGTAGTATTTTCGTATTGTAGCGTATCAATTGTATGGCAGGGGCCCCGCACTACCAACCCCCTTCCTCGAAGCTGGCAAAATGGGATGCAAGTATGAACTTGATCAGACCCCTGCAATTAGATCCCCATGAACTCTCTCTCTCTCTCTCTCTCTCTCTCTCTCTCTCTCTCTCTCTCTCTCTCTCTCTCTCTCTCTCTCTCTCTCTCACTCTCTCTCTCTCTCTCCTCTCACTCCCTTATTCCCTATTTCCCTCTTTCCCTCCTTACCGCCCTCCCTCCCTGCCTCCCTCCAATGCCTTCACGACAAAGAGAAAGAGAGAAAAAAAAACAAAAAAACTAACCCCTCTCCTCCTCCAATAAGGTAAATTAAGATAATAAAAATACAATAGAAGAGCGACAAATAACGAAAAGCAGAAGACGAGAAGAGGAAGACATAACAGAGAGTGCCTCAGGATCTCCAAGCATTGCGACGTCCCAGCCAGCGGAGGAGCGTGGTGGCTGCTTTACCAATTCAAGGATATCAAGTCCCCAGTGCTTGTGGCTTATGGTACGCGGGGTATGCGAGGATGCACGCTGTCGCCCGTTTATTTTCTTCTTCTGTTGTATTCATTTATTTGTTTGTTGTTGTTATTTTTTCCATGGAGAGTGTGGGGGGGGGGGGGAGTCGTTTGTTATTTTCTTGTTGTTGGTGTTGGTTCGTTGTTGTTGTTTTTTCTTTTTGTTTGGGTTATCTTTTTTTTTATTCTTATTTTTTGCCGTTTTTGTCTCTTTTTCGTCACCTCGAGCCTTTCATTATATGTATTTATTATCTTTCATTTTATGTACTGTTTTTTTTCCTTAGTTTATCACTATCATGATTAACTTCATTCTTTTTTCGCACAGTTTTCTCTTTGTTTAATTTTGTATCATTTTCTGTTCGCCTTGTCCCGTTTTCTTTACCGGAAATTAATTCCGTTTCCATTCCTCATACCGGTGTCAAGTGAAACAAAATATTCATGGAAGCGACGACCATTGGGTTGGCACATGAGGTCATCGGCTCAAGCATTGATTACTGAAGCGGTGACCCTTTGACCCCATGACCTCGTGGCATAGTGATCCGTAGACTCCGTAGCCTCGTGACACATGGCGATTTCCAAGCACCTTCGCCTCCTGTTCCCTGTTACGTAACCGTGTGTAAATGATAGTGCTATCAGCATAATTTGATAAGTGGAATGTATTAATGATCAATTCTCTATCGTATTCGTATTGTCAATAAACCTTATTACATTTTGGAAATGCAAATAATGACGTAAAAGAAAAAAAAATCATGAAATGTTACTCTCTTTAACCGCCCATGTGAAAGGCAGTGCATGTCGCAAGCATGATCGAGGGCGGAACCTGTTTCTGCACTGTTATTCAGATTATATTAGGGACTTTGAAATATGATGCTGTATTGTAATCTCTCTCTCTTTCTCTCTCTCTCTCTCTCTCTCTCTATCTCTATCTATCTATCTATCTCTCTCTCTCTGTGTCTCTCACTCTCTCTCTTTCTCTCTCTCTTCCCCTTCCGGCTCCTTCTTCATCTTCTTTTTTGTTCATCACTACCCCTCGCTCCACACACTACCACTAATACCCCCCCCCCCACACACACACACACAAATACCCTCTACCAACTACTCCCCGCCCCCCTCACATACATGCACACACACGCGCGCACATACACACACACATACACGCACGTACACCAAGAAGCCCACCCAATGAGCTCCTTTAAGGCCATCTATCAAGGGCCAGTCTTCGAATAATGACCTTTAATGAATCTTAAGAAGGACATCCACTACACTACGCATAGTACTATCTACACGAAGCCAACACCATCGCGTTCCGTCACCGAAGTTATAGTTTATTGTGATTATCGTTCATCCGCCAACGTTCTTGTTCGGATTCTAGGTTTTATCTTCTGGTTTAGATAAGAGCTATCACTTTGACGGCTTCGGTATCGTGTCATCTTTTTTCTTTATTAGGTATAAGAAGACGGTCATTTGTCTAGGATTAGCGTCGGGCGAGTTATAAAGGTGTTGAATCGCCGTGGATTAAGCAGCATGCATTATTTTCTTCGTCGCAGTTGTGCCTCGCCTGCGCCTCTGGTCCTTTTGATCTTTGCGACATCTTTGTACTTTGATTTATCTTTGTTAATGATTCACGAATTATCAGATATTCTTGTGTGATTTATCTAAATAGCCATTCATTCGCGAATGTTTACTGTTATAGTCTAATTCATCTAATTTGTCATTAATTGACGAATGGTTAAATGTTTTGATATTTCTATTCAATCTGGATTTAGGGCTTGAGATAAGACAGCTGTTTGACCTCTACAAACGTTAGTTCTTTTATACAACAAAACCAGGATGAGGCTTAGTCGGGCTTTATCCAAAACATCCATGTCCTTTCAGCTGCATAATCCTTTTAATACTAGCCATGGATAAACTTCTTTCACACCAAGAACACATGAGAGAAGAAATGGTGTTAGCAACGGCATGAGACGAACGAGGGACTTCTTTCATAAATTAAAAGGTCGAAGGAAGGTTTTCGATTCGCTTGGAGCTTTCCCAACGTTCGAAGTCTGGTAGAGCTTCGTTGAAGAATTGTGAATGTTTTTAGAAATCTTTGATGGAATGAGGATTTGAGTGGATGGAATATAACATTAATAGAAGCGACAAAGACAAAAGGTGACATAGATGGCATGATGGTTCTGACGGAATCGTAAAGCTAGCTGTCTGTTGGTAAATGAGAGAAGCAGTAGTAATGATAATGGTAATCTTAATGATAGTGGTATTGATAAGAATAGAAATAAGAGTAATGATAATAATGATAACAGTTAATATGACTATAATTATAATGATTATGAAGATAATGATAATGATAGAGATGATAATGAAGATAATGATGATGAAAGTGATGATAATGAAAATGATGATAAAGATAATTATACTAATAATGATGATAGTGATGATAATGAAAATAATGATACCCAATAGATAGATAAAGAAGAAAATGGATAAACATATATAGAATGCTGGATGACTGTGGACCAACCTCTAAAATAGCTACTTTCCCGCATGTAAGTGAAGTCATGGGGTGAAAATCGACCACAAGATCCATGAACTTCTTGATGGCTTAGAATGAAATCTTTTAAACTTCAAGGACTCTTGCTAGTCGGGTTCAATTGACGGGGCGAAATGCAGACGTAAATTAGACGTTTGGTTCGAGCCCTTTGATGTAATGTAATTCTCAGTGAGTTTCTGGGGGTGATGTGTCGGTAGATTTAGGTAGAAGCTGTTAGTAGAACGGTCTTGGTTGGTAAGTATGTATTACTTAGGTCTTTTAGTGGTTCGTCTTTATTTCAACTGTCTAAAAACATAAATAAACTAACCCTTTCTTCTTGAAAGGGTACTTGTAGGGGGAGGGGATTATGCACAGTATGTCATTAGCGTACCTAGAAACAAGTTAGCAAAATTAGACATTTGCAGATATTGCTCCTTCTCTTTCTCTTCTTTTTCTCTATTTATCTCTCCTCTTCTCTCTCTCTCTCTCTCTCTCTCTCTCTCTCTCTCTCTCTCTCTCTCTCTCTCTCTCTCTCTCTCTCTCTCTCTCTCTCTCTCTCTCTCTCTCTCTCTCTCTCTCTCTCTCTCTCTCTCTCTCTCTCTCTCTCTCTCTCTCTCTCTCTCTCTCTCTCTCTCTCTCTCTCTCTCTCTCTCTCTCTCTCTCTCTCTCTCTCTCTCTCTCTCTCTCTCACTCTCACTCTCTCTCTCTCTCTCTCTCTCTCTCTCTCTCTCTCACTCTCACCCTCTCTCTCTCTCTCTCTCTCTCTCTCTCTCTCTCTCTCTCTCTCTCTCTCTCTCTCTCTCTCTCTCTCCCTCTCTCTCTCTCCCTCTCACTCTCACTCTCACTCTCTCTCTCTCTCTCTCTCTCTCTCTCTCTCTCTCTCTCTCTCTCTCTCTCTCTCTCTCTCTCTCTCTCTCTCTCTCTCTCTCTCTCTCTCTCTCTCTCTCTCTCTCTCTCTCTCTCTCTCTCTCTCTCTCTCTCTCTCTCTCTCTCTCTCTCTCTCTCTCTCTCTCTCTCTCTCTCTCTAACCCGGAAAGGCGAATACGACAGCCTGCAATACATATTTCACACTAGCTTACACACGACCTCGGCCTTTCGCTAAAGATGGGCGTCTAACCTTTGCGAATGTCGTAACGTTCATTCAGAGGGACACGGTGTCTCTCCTTCCCATCCTCCCGCCCTCAAACACCTCGCCAGAGTCCCATAAAACCCGCCCACGCCGCCCACAGCACCAGACGCCCGGGATCACGTGCTAACATTAGGGAGGCAGTGAAGCAGATAAGGTGATGATTATTATAATCTTTGTTTTTTACGACGCGCGCGCTGCAATAGGTGGCTGGGGGGGGGAGGTGAAAGGAGAGGGGAGTGGAGGGGAGGAGAGGAAGAGGAAGGGGGAAGAGAGGAAGAGATGGGGAAGAGGGAGGGGGAGGAGAGGAAAGGAGAGAGTAGATGGGAAGAGAGGAGGGAGGGGAGAAAGGAAGGGAAGGGTTGGTGGGAGAAGATGGGGAAGAGGGGAAAGAAGGAGAGAGTAGATGAGAGGAGAGGAGGAGAGAAGGCAGGCAGAATGAGGGGAGAAGAAAAGAAGTAGAGGAAGAGACGAGGGGAGAAGTAAGGGAGGGTGAGGAGAGAAGGGGAGAGGTCGAGCGGAAAGGAGGAGAGAATAAGGTAAAGCAAAAGACAGTTAAGGAAGAGAGACAGAGAGAGAGGAGAAAACAAAAAATCGACTAGACAGAAGGGAGAGGGAAGAGCAAGGATACAGACCGAGAAGAAGGGAGACAAGGGAGGGGAGACGACGGGAGGCAAGAGAGGGGAGAAGACGGGAGGGGAGGGGAGACAAGAGAGGGGAGAGAACAAGGCATGAAATAGAGCAACCGAGTAGTGTCTGCGCTGGAGTCTGGTCAGACACACAAGAGTGGGGGATGGGGGAGGGTGGGGCGGAGGGGGGGGAGTGAATGATAGGCTGTTTGGTGGAGGTTGAGCGTGAAGGAGCGAAGGAAGAGATTTAGCGTGGAGGTTACTTTCTATGTGTGTGTGTGTGTGTGTGTGTGTGTGTGTGTGTGTGTGTGTGTGTGTGTGTTGTGTGGATATTTTTACATGTGGTTCCACGTGGTGTTTCATGTATATTTATTGTTTACTGTGCATTTATTGACAACTTACATTCTCTCTCTCTCTCTCTCTCTCTCTCCTTCCTGCCGAAGGCGCCAAGATGACGTGAAATAAATTCCCGGGTTTGATGTCGATCGTCACTTCCATTTTTTTGGGCGTGTTTACAGGCCGTGCTGACGAGCCGAGCCGTCGTCAGCCGTCAGCCGTCAGCCAGGGAAGTAGCGGCGCTGACTACGGCGGACATGACGACTGCCCGATGGATGAATGAGCGTGATTGATGGATGAAAGAAGTGAGAGTTGAATTTACTCACAGATGCTTGTGGTTATGAATTTTACCTTTTTTCACCTTCATTTTCTTCTGTTATTACTATGCATTACTATATATATATATAATCATATAATATAATCATCGCGTTAAATAGCATTGTCTTTGTTGGTACTGTCCATTACTCTCTAAACTATATAGTCATCACACAAAATACCTTTCTTTGTTGGTATTGCATCATTAAGGAGAAGCCATAAGCATTACATTTCAGTGAATTCATTTGACATGTGATTTATATTTGACTAAAGTTCGGTTAAATCGAGACTAACACACACACACACACACACACACACACACACACACACACACACACACACACACACACACACATATATATATATATATATATATATATATATATATATATATATATATATATAAACAAAAACAAAGAAAAAAACAAAACATAAATAAATATTACGATCAGTCAGCAATTCTAAAAAGCTCATATTCAACACATATTCAATTATAATTTCATAATGAATTGACATCAGACTTTGCTTTCTGGGTCACCGAAAGGACTTCAAGCTTATCGTAAATCATGCAACTTCACATGAGATCACTTTTCATAGAGAACGCTGTTGGCCTTTGTTTGTGGCTAAAGCACAGCGGGACCGGAGTACTCATGCATAGAGAGGAGAGACGAAGAGGGTATGGTAAGAAGGAAGACAAATCATGCACAGACAGAAGGAGAGACAAAGAGGGTAGGGTAAGAAGGAAGACAAATCATGCACAGACAGAAGGAGAGACAAAGAGGGTAGGGTAAGAAGGAAGAAAAATCATGCACAGACAGAAGGAGAGACAAAGAGGGTAGGGTAAGAAGGAAGAAAAATCATGCACAGACAGAAGGAGAGACAAAGAGGGTAGGGTAAGAAGGAAGAAAAATCATGCACAGACAGAAGGAGAGACAAAGAGGGTAGGGTAAGAAGGAAGAAAAATCATGCATAGAGAGGAGAGACAAAGAGGGTAGGGTAAGAAGGAAGACAAATCATGCACAGACAGAAGGAGAGACGAAGAGGGTAGGGTAAGAAGGAAGGAAAATCATGCACAGACAGACGGAGAGACAAAGAGGGTAGGGTAAGAAGGAAGACAAATCATGCACAGACAGACGGAGAGACAAAGAGGGTATGGTAAGAAGGAAGAAAAATCATGCATAGAGAGGAGATACAAAGAGGGTAGGGTAAGAAGGAAGGAAAATCATGCATAGACAGAAGGAGAGACAAAGATGGTAGGGTAAGAAGGAAGGAAAATCATGCACAGACAGAAGGAGAGACGAAGAGGGTAGGGTAAGAAGGAAGGAAAATCATGCACAGACAGAAGGAGAGACGAAGAGGGTAGGGTAAGAAAGAAGAAAATCATGCACAGACAGAAGGAGTGACAAAGAGGGTAGGGTAAGAAGGAAGAAAAATCATGCATAGAGAGGAGATACAAAGAGGGTAGGGTAAGAAGGAAAGAAAAAGAAAGAGGAGGGGGGAGGATGAAGAGGAGCAGGAGGAGGAAGAAGAAGAAGAAGAGGATGAGGAGGTGGAGGAGGAGGAGAAGGAGAAATAGAAGGAGAAGGAGGAAGGGAGGGACAGGAAGTGGGAATAGGAGTAGGGGAATAAGATGGTAAGGAGTAGGAGGAGTAGGTAGCAGAGAGAGGAGGAGGGAAAGGAAGAGAGGAAGAGAGAGAGAGAGAGAGAGAGAGAGAGAGAGAGAGAGAGAGAGAGAGAGAGAGAGAGAGAGAGAGAGAGAGGCAAGGTCAAGTTCCCAGCACACTAATGGAGGAAAATTAGCGTCGGCAGAAATTTGATAGTAGTTTAATGAGTTCTTTGTCTCGTGATTATTTTCACACACATTATACACATAACCAATTCATATTATATAAAACACACATGCATACGTATACATATATACGTACATATTATACATATA
>BOPN01003671.1:25000-37500 GCA_017312705.2 Penaeus japonicus | reverse complement strand
TAATTCCCCCTATCTTCCTCCACCTCTCTCTCTCCCTCTCTCTCTGTCTCTGTCTCTGTCTCTGTCTCTCTGTCTCTCTCTCTCTCTCTCTCTCTCTCTCTCTCTCTCTCTCTCTCTCTCTCTCTCTCTCTCTCTCTCTCTCTCTCTCTCTCTCTCTCACACTCTCTCTCTCTCTCTCAGAGGAAGAAAGAGAGAGAAAAGAGAGAGAAGACATGCACGCCAACACGATCCCCGAGTCGTGAGTCCGCATGGCGTCGGAACACAACGTCCGTCGGCGCCGAAATGCGTTCCGGGGAATATATCAGGATCTCGCTGTTTCTCGTCCGCCACGAGACACGTCCCGCCGGCGGAGGAAAGCGGCTTTGGGAGAAATCAGGACAAAAGGGAAAGACAAAGGGAAGGAAGAATATAACTTAGAAATGTATACATGTTTTAAAAGAAAAAAAAGTTTTATATAACAAAAAAGTTGTATAAGGAAGTTCATATATTATACGTTTGCGTAAAAAAAATAAAAATATTAAAAATATGAAAAAAACAAGTTATATAAAGAGAGAAACAGAAAGAGAGGAAAAATAAAACATTAGGGATGATTAGGTTGTAAAAGAGAACGAGTCTGAGGACTTTTTTCTTTTTTCTTTTTTTCTTTTCTTTTTTAGCTTTTGTTTTAAAATAAGAAAGGCCGTATTGTTCCTGACTTAATTACGTTTCTAGGCACGGGTATAGCCTTTACAAAGGGACTGTTTTTTATGAATGGGATATCTTTTCCCTGGAAGGTAAGACCGCTGTTCAAGGAAATGAAATCATTATGGAAATTCTCTCAGGTTAACCTTCGCTTTGCAGAAAATGGAAGCGAACAGGAGGATACATGAAAAAATAACCACACACGCATATATTGTATATGTGCATATAGGTATGTGTGTATGTATATACATACACCTCTCTCTCTCACTATCTATCTATCTTTCTCTCTCTCTCTCTCTTTATATATATATATATATATATATATATATATATATATATATATATATATATATATGTGTGTGTGTGTGTGTGTGTGTGTGTGTGTGTGTGTGTGTGTGTGTGTGTGTGTGTGTGTGTGTATGTGTGTGTGTGTGTGTGTGTGTGTTTATGTGTATACACACGCGCATATGTATATACGCAGTAAAGATAAAAAGCACCCAAAACCATGGAAGCCAGAAAAAAAAATCCACAGACAAAGCAAAAGTGAAGACACAACACGGAGTATATCCTGCAAATTGTAAAATCCATCTCTTAAAATTGACAAGTTTTATTTACCGGCATTATCAAGTTTCCTAATAAGGCATGACAGAGGAGAGGAGAAAAATCATATCATTTTAGTACGAAAAGAAAAATAAGAATAAAAACACATTCATAAAGTTACCATGTGATCTGAGAACCACAGGCTCAGTACGCTAAGTTTTAACGTGTTTAGAATGGAGCTTGTGATTTCGTTCTGATTTATGATATGTGGCTTTGCCTTATTTGCATCGCTTGTGTCTTAATGCTCTCTCTCTCTCTCTCTCTCTCTCTCTCTCTCTCTCTCTCTCTCTCTCTCTCTCTCTCTCTCTCTCTCTCTCTCTCTCTCTCTCTCTCTCTCTCTCTCTCTCTCTCTCTCTCTCTCTCTCTCTCTCTCTCTCTCTCCATCTCTCTCCATCTCTCTCTCTCTCTCTCTCTCTCTCTTTCTCTCTTAGTCTCTGTCTCCTCCTCTCTATCTTTCTCTCACCCTCTCTCTCTGTATCTTCATCTCTCTCATTCACTTTTATCTTTTTTATCATGTTGCTCGTTATTTCTTCTTTCTCTACCTGATCTTCGTTCTTACCTTTCGCTCTGTCTATTTTTCTGACCCCTTGACGTCACTAATGATTCATGAATTGGCAAAGTCATCAGCATGAGGGCCTGGACATACTCCCGCAAGATATACAAAGCTCAAAAAAAGATACTGAAAAAAAATAATAATAAAAAAATAATATTAATAAAATCGTTTTTTTCTTTCGTTATCGGACTAACAAACTGTTCTATGAAAATTTATTCACTTTTGGTATAGATGGTCAAATGCACACGTATCTGGCAGCCTCAGTGGTACTGTTCCAAGCTATTAATTTAGCTCTATCCAAGTAAAGAAATGAAAACCTGTAGGCTTTTTGGGGGGTGGGGGGATAATTGTTATTTTAGGGGAGCTTAGAGACCCCTGGCCACGCCCCTTACCTGGCCTACACTATAATCTCATTTCATTTCATTCTGATACGTTTTTGTTCCAAAACTCCAAAGTTTCCTTTCTACTGTAATGTTCACTTACATTGCCTTTTATATATCTACTTAATCTAACCTACTATCACATTATTCGTTTTAATTCTGAACCCCAAGACCCTTTTTTTTTTTTTTTTTTTTTTTTTTTTTTTTTTTTTTTCTTCACACCCTATTTATTCAGTTTCTTCGTCCACACACCCTCGACTGCTGCTTCCCTCCTCGTTCGCCATGTAAAGAACGTACAGAGGAAGTCCTTTTCTGGTCGCCCTTGTTAGCGCTCATGGTAGTTAGCGGTCTTGTAAACTAAGTAGCAAGACTCGCTACGTTGACTCTCCTACCCACGGAGCCAACCGCGGGTTTTCCTCCGGGCTGCACTAACCAGTTTTCTTCGTAATTGTGGCTTTTATTGCTGAACTAACTTCTTGTGTCTTTACTTGCACTTTAATTGTGCTGTATAATTATCAATTATATGCACTGTTATCTAATAATTGGCATATCAGTTGTTGTTCTTTTCTGTTATGTCTTAATCTGTTTGGAATCATCGGTTTTAAACTGTTTTTATTCTGCAGCATGTTTTAGTCTTCATTATATATGTATATGTATATATATATATATATATATATACACACACACACACACATACACACATACACACACACACACACACACACACACACTCACACACACACACACACACACACACACACACACACACACACACACACACACACACACACACACACACACACACACACACACACACATGTATATATATATATATATATATATATATATATATATATATATATATATATATATATATATGTATATATATATATATATATACATATATATATATATATATATATATATATATATATATTTATATATATATATATGTATATATATATATATATATATATATATATATATATATATGTATATATATACATATATATATATATATATATATATATATATATATATATATATATATATATATATATATATATATATATATATACATATATATATATATATATATATATATATATATATATATATATATATATATGTATATATATGTATATATGAAATGATAAAAACAAAGAACCTCTACACATATATCTATTTGTAACCACTTATGACTTGCGCTCTGCTCTTTAATATTATTTAATAGTATTTTTTTTTATTTTTAAATACACATATAAAGTCCCAGACACGCACACACACACGTCCACCCACCCACCCACCCAACTACCCATCCATACCCAGAAACCCACGCACCCACTCACCCACCCACCCACACCCCCACCCACACACACACACAGACACACACACACAAACACACATACAAACAAACACACAAAACAAACACACCACATATACACATACTAATACAGTAAGTTCAAAAGCTGTATTACTGCGATAGACAGATTGGAAAAAAAGGTCTATCCATATTCATTAATATGATCTCGGTTTAATGCAAGGCAGTTTCCCAGACTCCAATGTCGTGAGATAATGTTAATAAAGTCTCATAAATGTATAATGTTACCATGGGAACAGTTCAATGACCGGTCAGCAACGTGGATAGGGTTTTTTCCTCCGATATTTTTTTTTTTTTTTTTTTAATTCTTAGGGGTTGCCGTTTCTTCTTTTCATTCTTCTTCTCTTTTTTTTTTCTTGGGATTCCTGGTTCATCCTCGATTTCTATCATTAGGTAATCTAGATTCTCAAAATGGGGGTCGTAATTTAGTACTGTTACACTAGTCTTAATTATTCTTTCTGATTTTATCAAAGACGATATGTGTACTTCCATCCCGTGGGAAAATACATGACGCATAGACTGTTCTCGAAAACTTTTTTTTTTTTTCTTCCCGATTCTTATATGCTTGATTCATCTATTATCTTTTTAAATAGCATAGTCTTTAAAAGATACTCGTCCATTTCCTTCTCAAAAGAGATGAAAGAATTACGCTCGGCTCACTCGCTGGATCGAGGGACACAGAGGACGATACCCAGGGCACTCCCCCCCTCCCCCCCTCCCCCCCCCTCTCCCCTCCCCCCCAAAGTAACCAGTCCGATGACTAAGAAACGGCAAATCCGCTCTAAATAAGGCTCGAACACAGTCGGTGGTCGTCCATGTCCACTGTCGGGGGGGAAGGGGGGGAGTAGTGGTAGAGGGGAAGTAGTAGAGGAGGGGGGGGTCATTTTTTATGTGGCATGGGAGAAGATGGAGAGTGAGGGGAGGGGGTAGGGGAGAGGGGTGGAGAAAGGGTAGGGGGAGGGGGGGGTATGAGCTATATAGTACAAGCGAACAGGAAGAGATGTGAGGTATGAGGTGGGGGTGGTGGGGTAGGGTGTAGGGGGAGGGGGAGGGGAAGGTCTTAGTTGGGGTGGGGGATGAGGGCGAGAGTAGGTGGAAAAGGGAATAACCGTAAAGCACGAGAAAGGAGGGAAGATACCACAGGACTGATAAAAAAAGGGGATAAAAAGAATAAAAAAGACACTAATAAAAAATAAATAATATATATACTCAAAATCACAACACTAAAAATAAAAAAATAAAAAATAATAAAAAAAAGACATTCAGTAATTCAAACAACTTTAAATCTTAAAAATATATATATATTAAGAAATAAAGGCAACAGATATCGAATCCGAAGGTTACTTACTGAAAGGAAGACAGTAAGCAATCATGCATGTCAGGATATCAAAGGAAGGGAATGAAATAGAAAGACACGGGGAAAAAGGACCCATAAGCGAGGTACATCTCGACGCGGGTCCCTTCGGTAGCTGTCTCTCTGACTTTTGCTCAGCAGGTGTGTCGAAAAACACCTGTATTATCCTCTAAAAAAATGAACGAGGTTCTTTTTCTCGAAGGCGCAGGGACTACAGACTGAGAAGTGGAGTGGCTTGAGTCTTCCAGTAGATATAGGTCCTTTGGAGTGACTCCTTATATCCCTGACGTGTCTCTAGGGAGGCAGGCGAAAGACGAAGAGAAAGTACACTGTCCGCTGTCCATCGGAACGGAGCCGCTCGTCTGGGCACGCGCGGGTGTGCGGAGGAGTCCTGTCGTACTCCGCCGATCGCCCACCATCTGCGCGCCATCTGTTGCTTCTTTTGCGATGCAGCGCCCTTGTTTATGCTCTTCCTGCGTCGATATCTCCGGCTAATTAGTAATCCGGAGGTGTAGGGCGCGGAGGGTGTGTGTGGGCGGGAGGGGGCGAGGGGGCGGGCGGGTGGGCGGCGAGGACCTCCTCAAGGGCGCCTTGCCGCCGAGGAGGTGAATTTTCCAACATGCAAAATTCTGGCTCGTGAACCCTGGCTGGGGCGACCCTGCGGGATGGTCGGGTCGCAAGCGCTGTGCCTTTTTTGTTTTATGATATGCCTTTGGTCTTATGCTGGACAATAAATGCCAGTTGGGCAATGGAGGCAAAATTCTGGCAAAGACCCTCCCTTTGTCATTTTTTTTCTCCTTTTCTCAGATCTCTCTCTTTCTCTATCTATCCGTCTATCTATCTATCTATGTAATCTCTCTCTATTTCTCTCTCTCTCTCTGTTTATCTATCTATCTCTTTCTTCGCCCCCTCCCCCCTCTCGCCCCCCCCTCTCTCTCTCTCTCTCTATCTATCTATCTATCTATCTATCTCTCCCTCTCTCTCTCTCCCTCTCTCAAAGGGCTGCCGACGATGACCCCGGAAAGCATCACTATTCGGCGATCACGACTTGTTTGGGAAAACAGTCCAAAACTTCCACCCACAGACAACCGCCCTAAAATCACAGATGGATTCTAATGGTCACGGCATTCTCCTTTGAGATTCCTTAGTCTCAAGATTCCTAGCCCAAGCATATATTCAAAGCAGAGAAGGATTGTTAGCATGCAAAAAAAAAAAAAAAAAAAAAATTCTCGAACTTTCACAAAGGAAAAAAAGGGGTTTAAATGTGATACAGTGAAGCTCTTCGGTCGATTTTTAAAAAAATAGTTTGTTTATTTATTTGTCTCTTCATTTATCACTACATTTATTCATTTAGAGTACCTGTTACCCCATTCATCATATGTTTATACATTCCACTTTAATCTCTTAAAGAAGTATTTTCATTTCTAAGATGGATTCCTTATGGTATGTCGACCCTCTTACTACAATTATTAAAGAGCATTCGATCTCGTGTCCGAATTTCTTCCGTGAGAGAGAGAGAGAGAGAGAGAGAGAGAGAGAGAGAGAGAGAGAGAGAGAGAGAGAGAGAGAGAGAGAGAGAGAGAGAGAGAGAGAGAGAGAGAGAGAGAGAGAGAGAGAGAGAGAGAAAGGGAGAGAGAGAGAGAGAGAGAGAGAGAGAGAGAGAGAGAGAGAGAGAGAGAGAGAGAGAGAGAGAGAGAGAGAGAGAGAGAGAGAGAGAGAGAGAGAGAGAGAGAGAAAGAGAGAGAGAGAGAGAGAGAGAAAGAGAGAGAGAACGACAGATGATATTAACACAATATGGTAACCTTTGAGGTATATGATAATCTTTTCTTTATCTATTACCATCTCTTATCAGATAAAACTGGCCGAGACGTGTTGCATTAAGGCAACAAGCGAATATTGCATTTAGATGATGTTGCGAGTCAAAGCAAAGAGAAAAAGAACATAGGGATGGAGAGAGAGAATGAGATAGAGAGAGAGAGGGAGAGAAAGAGAGAGAGAGAGAGAGAGACAGAGGGAGGGAGAGAGGGAGAGGGAGAGGGAGAGGGAGAGGGAGAGAGAGACAGAGACAGAGACAGAGACAGAGACAGAGACAGAGACAGACAGACAGACAGAGACAGACAGACAGACAGACAAACAGACAGACAGAGAAAGAGAGAGAGAGAAAATGAGAGAGATACAGAGAAAGAAAAAGAAAGAGCTAGAGAAAGACACAGAGAGAGAATAAGAGAAAGAATATAACCGATTACGAAGAAGACAAAACACGAAATTGAATCACACCACATTTATTTAAGTTCACAACACAAACCACACGTAACTAACCCCCCTCAAAATAAGGATAATAGATAAATAGATAAGCCTAAAATGCCTCTAACTCAAGTGCATTACGAAGAAAATGAAAGAAAAGGTAAAAAGCACATACCCTCTCCCTTTATGAAATGAAGCATTACCACTGACTCGAGTCCATTACAATGAAAATGAATAGAAAAAAAATATCCTAACATACCCCCCCAAAAAAAAAAAAAAATAATAAATAAATAAATAAATAGATAAATAAAAAAATAAATAAATAAAAATATATAATAAATAAATAGATAAATAACCACTAAATTATGTACATAAAAGAAACTATAATAATGAATAAAAGAAAGAAAGAAAGAAAAAAAACACAATGGTAAAGACAATAAAACACACATCACCTCCCTCAAAACTAAAAACAAACAACCAAACATTTGAATCAATTAAGTAAATACAAATCATTGTGAAGAATCCCAGGAACATAACTCCCCGCCCACGCCCATGATGACGGGCGAGTGGAACCTATTTTGTGGCATTGTAAAACAGCTGTAAAGATAAACGCATCGGTTTGTTTGACTGATTTCTGGCGGTTTTCTGGTGTTCCTTTTGGTGGACCAGTATTTGGCTCGGGTGTATGGGGGACTTTGGATTATGTTGGTTTTATGATTGTCATATCGTCATCGTCATTATCATTATCATCATCATTATCACCCCAACCACCATCATCACCACAACCACCATCATCACCACCACAACCATCATCACCACCGCATCCATCACCACCACAACCATTACCACCACAACCACCACAATCATCACCACAACCACCATCATCACCACAACCACCATCATCACCACAACCACCATCATCACCATAACCACGACCACAATCAAAATCATCATCATCATCATCATCTTCCTACAAAGAAGAGTTAATCTCTCAAAGAATAAACTTAATAAACTCGCTTCAAGGGGTGACTGAGATACCGATGAAAAGACCCCATAGAAACAGGTTTCGTAGGCACGACTAACTCTCTGGCCATGACTTTGTATGGCGAGAGAGCCGACCGGGTGTATGGTTCCGAGGAGGCTGGGAGATGTATGAGGACGAGAGAGAGAGAGAGAGAGAGAGAGAGAGAGAGAGAGAGAGAGAGAGAGAGAGAGAGAGAGAGAGAGAGAGAGAGAGAGAGAGAGAGAGAAAGAGTAAATGCGCAGGACAACTTCTGATATGCATTTAGAATTCTCGCTAAATTATGTAGTTTCTCATCACCATGACAGTGAGAGAGAGAGAAAGAGAGAGAGAGAGAGAGAGAGAGAGAGAGAGAACGAAAGATGGTATTAACACAACCAATGTTGTTGTTAACATCGTTTATTCTTAGAGCCAACACATATGTCACTACACAGGAAACACCCAAATAGAAAAAAACAAAGGTTAAACGAACTAAAATTAACAATAACAAATCCTAAAAAAAACATGATGAAAATAACAACAATAATAATGATAATCAAGAGAACAGACCTCCAAAGAAAACAAAGAAGATTAATTAAGCTAATCAAATTCAAAACTATCCATAAAGAAAAATATAAATGCCATCCCCACCTCTCACATCTCAGCCAAGCCACCTCTGGGAAGCATCTTCCGTGCACCAAGCCATTCTTTATGCTTATTACGTAATACTAAGTGGGATACCATTGGCCTTTCGCTGAATTCTCTGACAAAAACGTAAAGAGAGAAAGGGAGAGATAGAGTTCCACGTTGATAGATATGCTGATAGATAGATAAATAGGTGGAAAGACAGATAGATAATACAGAGCGATAGACAGAGAGCTACTGTAGATGAATGAATAGATAGATTGAAAGATTGATAAATTGATATGTAGATTGATGGATAAATAGGTAGACATACAAGGAGGCAGACAGAAAGATAGATTTACTTAATTCAAAGCAAGAGAGAGAGAGAGAGAGAGAGAGAGAGAGAAACGGAGAGAGAGAAAGAGAGAGAGAGAAACGGAGAGAGAGAGAGAGAGAGAGAGAGAGAGAAGCAGAGAGAGAGAAACAACCACACGATTAACCCTGCCCCTTATAACAACAATGCTTATATAATGTCACTCATTATAAAATACACCCAACTATCGGACTATTCTAACTAACCAGGGTTCATTTGCCTTAACGAGCATAACATGTACGACATGTGTAGTTAGTAAACCTGTCGATATGCATATTCATTAAGGACGTATTGCAACATCTTGTAACGTACATCAAAATGCAATTAGATCCTAAAAAAATATAAACTATAATAACTTTATGATTTTCTTCCCGTCTTTCCTTCATCATTTTAATTTTGATTAAGAAGAGAGACATCTAAACTAATGTAAACTCAACGAAAATCACATAATGTTTTTAAGGTATGTAACAATCTATGCAAACATGCAAAAAAAAGATCGCAAGCACATGGACTCACATAGTATAGTCCTCCGTTGTCTTGTGGTCCTGTTTGTGTCCTATGGCTTTGAAAAGGAGAGTCCTATAACCAGGAAGAGGAGATTCCATAGGCCGAATACATATCCGTAAAGTCTTAGGAGAGGAGAGTCCTTCTGCCGCCTCTACTCCGGCGGGCGGTGCTCACGCCCTTGGAACCACGTCTTACAAGATAACAGAGGAATCCGCCGTCAGTCACGGCTATGTGCCTCCCTTCTTTCTTCCCAAGGAGCTCTCTCTTTCTCTCTCTCTCTCTCTTTCTTTTTTTCTTTCTTTCTCTTTCTCTCTCTCTCTCTCTCTCTCCCTTTCTTTTTTTCTTTCTTTCTCTTTCTCTCTCTCTCTCTCTCTCTCTCTCTCTCTCTCTCTCTCTCTCTCTCTCTCTCTCTCTCTCTCTCTCTCTCTCTCTCTCTCTCTTTCTTTTTGTCTTTCTCTCTCTCTCTCTCTCTCTCTCTCTCTCTCTCTCTCTCTCTCTCTCTCTCTCTCTCTCTCTCTCTCTCTCTCTCTCTCTTACTCTTTCTCTCTCTCTCTCTCTCTCTCTCTTTCTCTCTCTCTCTCTCTCTTTCTTTCTTTCTTTCTTTCTCTCTCTCTCTCTCTCTTTCTCTCTCTCTCTCTCTCTCTCTCTCTCTCTCTCTCTCTCTCTCTCTCTCTCTCTCTCTCTCTCTCTCTCTCTCTCTCTCTCTCTCTCTCTTTCTCTCTCTCTCTCTCATTCGCACAGCAGAAGCTACGCAGATATTTTCTTCTTGCGCGAGTAACATAAACATAGGAAGTAGACGATGAAAACGAAGAAGAAGGATGAAAGAAAGAAAAACAGCGAGAATCTGTCTGATTTTTATGAGGTTATGCATGCAACCGCTCAAGCCAGAGTGCGCTGTCCTTGCAACGTGCATTAATATGCAATTAGATCGCGATATTCAAACACTTACTCTTTTAATGACAATATTATTAGAACTTTAATGTGCGTGTATTTTTCCCTTACAATCTATTCTTAGATCGCTGATTTAGATCACATTCACTCGAGGAATTTAAGAAAGTAACGGCACTGGGATGCTGTCTCATGCGGTTACAAGAGAGCATGTAAGCTTCTTCTCATGCAAAGCTCTGCATGATCTCCGCATGTAAACTGACTTAGCTTCGATTGCATGGCGGAGCTTGTGGGGCTTCCCGTTTTCCAAAGGGATTCCGTACACGTGTATATAGTTCTATATGTGTTTGTATGTGATAGAAGAAATATACAGACAAATACATTGTGTGTGTTTGTGTATGTCTCTGAATGTGTATATATGTATGTATGTATATATGTGTGTGTGTGTGTGTGTGTTTGTGTGTGTGCTGCACAGCACACACACACATGCACAAAAGAGCGCGATTAGCCGTGTAATAGAGACCTTGCGTCTGCATGGTTGTAGATATGAAGAATTCTGTCCCTTTGAAATCACTTGCAGAAACAAGCAAGAGAATGTATGAGTGTAATTACACTTTTTAGATAGAAAATTATTGATCTAGAATCTAGTTTTTTTATCTGAAGATTTCGCACTTTTTACGCTAACACCGGCGTACTCCGTGTGACCTCTATGTCTCTTTGGCCATGTGGCACTGTGGGTATGTGGCCATGTGGCACTGCGACTATCTTGCAGGTACTTTGCAACACTTGTGAGATTGTCACAGCTGACCTCGACTCGGATCGCTACTGAGAGGCAGGTCCATAAAGGTCATCGTCTCATTATGTTGTATGCCAACACTCGCTCTTTCTGACACACTGATGAAATGTCAAGACCAGGATGCAGTGAGTCAGGGACTAGTACTATTGCGTGGGCGTGTGGGCGAGCGTGTGGGTGGGTGGGGGGGTGGGATGGGAGTGCAGGCCAGGGTGTGGGGGTGTGAGAGGGAGAAAGAGAAGAGAGCCAGGAAAGAGTAATAATGGATGGAGGGTTTGTGTGTTTGTGTTGGGTGTCTTTGTACGTTTGTGTGCGTTTGTATGTGTGCATTTTTATACATGCATACACGCATACGCGTGCGCGCGCGTACAAATACACATAGATATACATATAGATACATATATATGGATATGTGTGTTGGTGTTTGTGTGTGTGAGTATAAATACATATATATATATATATATATATATATATATATATATATATATATATATATATATATACATATATATAATGTATATATATATATATATGTATACATATATATATATGATATATATATGTATACATACATATATATATGTATATATATATATATATATATATATATATATATATATATATACATAAATATATATATATACATATATATATATATATATATATATATATATATAGATATATAGATATATATATATATATATATATATACATATACATATACATATACATATACATATACATATACATATACATATACACACACACACACACACACACGCACACACACACACACACACACACATACATACATATATATATATATATATATATATATATATATATATATATATATATATATATATATATGTTATATATATATATATATATATATATATATATATATATATATATATATATATATATGTATGTACGTATGTATATATATATATATATATATATATATATATATATAAATATATATATATATATATATATATATATATATATATGAATATATATATACATACATACATACATATATATATATATATATATATATAGAGTATAGAGAGAGAGAGAGAGAGAGAGAGAGAGAGAGAGAGAGAGAGAGAGAGAGAG
>BOPN01003671.1:12500-17500 GCA_017312705.2 Penaeus japonicus | reverse complement strand
CATTTCTGCGAGCTGAAAGGAGTATGGAATGTTGCAATCATCGAGGCACTACGTTGCTCAGCTTGGCAGGCAGGGTGGTTGCACTCCTCCTCCTGAGATGCATCAAAGCCCCTCTGCTGCGGCGCCAGGGCAAGGGAGAGCCAGGGTTCGCTCCTGGCAGACCCACAGTTGGCCGAATCTTGCGCTTCGCCTCATCATTGAGCGCCGTCGAGAGATCGGGCGTAGGTTGTTTGCAGCTACATCGACCCGTGTGTGGGTGGGTGTCTATATGAACAAATATATGTGTGTGCGTATATGTATGTATATATATATGTATATATATATATATACATATATATATATATATATATATACATATATATATATATATATATATATATATATATATATATATATATATATATATATATATATATACATATATATGTACATATATACACACACACACACACTTTTTTTTATCTTGTTTTTATTTTCTATTTGCGTTAGATTTATTTTTTAGTTCAGCCTCTTTTATATACGTTTTGTGTATCATTGCGTGTGTATGATTGTACGTGTGAATATCTGTGTGTGCTTTATGTGTGTATCTATGAGTGTTATTTTTATCTTTATTTTTTTCGTCTTCTTCTTCTTTTTAACCTATCCATAACCTTCGCCTCTACTCAATCTTGCTTTCCTCATGTGTCACTTTGCACTCTGCCGCCTTCTCTTAATCTCTTTTTTCCTTTGTCTCCTCATTCTTAACCCTTTCCTTTTCATCCTTCGTTACTGAAGACAGACAGCTTTTGACCCTAACCCCCTCCCCCCATCCCTCCCTCCTCTCTCGTCCCTCCCCCTCACCCCCATTATCCCCCTCACCCCTATTACCCCCCCCCCCTCCCCTCATCCCCTAAAATGAAGTGAAGCGCTTACTTCTTGGCGCTTTTGTGGAGGCCAAAACGTCGCTAGGAAATTGATGATGGTCGTTGCTTTAACGCCATTCTTTATCCCTCTTTCTCGCTCTGTCTGCGTCTCTGTGTCCGTTTGTCTGGCTGTCTCTCTTTCTCTCTCTGTCTGTCTGGTTGTCTGCGTGGCTGTCTAACTTCTGTCTATCTCTCTGACTGTCTGACTTTCGCCCTCTCTGTCTAGCTGTCTCTCTCTCTGTTTTTTGTTTTTTGTTTTTTTCTGCGTAACTATCTGCCTGTGTGTGTCTGTCTCCTCTCTGCCAGGTTGTCTGCCTCATTCTGTCTATATTTGAGTGAGTGAGAGAGAGAGAGAGAGAGAGAGAGAGAGAGAGAGAGAGAGAGAGAGAGAGAGAGAGAGAGAGAGAGAGAGAGAGAGAGAGAGAGAGATGCATACCTATATATAATGTGCATGCATATATTCACATAATGCCAAGTAAAGCGAAAGGGAAAATCAAAGGAGAGGCCCGACGCATCTCTCCGTGATTACAGATTCAACTAACGAGGAAGGATTTCTCTGCAGTTCAGTCAGCAGCACAGTACTTCTGTCAGACATGTATATGTATATAAGTTCTTAGGAGAGACAAGAAAAACATTATTTAAAGCAGTCAAATCCCTATTAAAAAGAGATATACGCCCGGATATTGACCCCAATAAACAGCACACTAAATCATGTGGGACGCAATATTTCCCCGTTATTTGCCCATTATTGCCTTGAGAGTGAGTGACACGGGGCTTCATACCTCTGTAACGCCATATTCTCTCGCGCAGTTACAGGAAAAAAAAGTTTTGTGGTATTCTCGAAATCTGAATTTAAGCTTACATACTTAACAAATGAGAATAAGATTGGTTAGATACGAAAAATGCTGTGCTTTTTGGAAGTATCACCTCCAAAGGATTTATATTTCATTGTTGTTTAGTTGTTTCATTATTATTATCATTATCAACATTATCAACATTATCATTGCCTTTTTATCATTATGATGATGACGATAATACTGATAATGGTAATAATAACAATTACAATGATAGTAATAATAACAATAACAACAACAATAATAAAAATGATAATAATGATAATAAAAATGATATAATAATGATAATGAATATAATATAATAATGATAACAATTATGATAATAGTAATAATAGTAGCAATAATAATAACGAAAAAATGATTATGATAATAATTATCATCATTCATGTTATCATTATTATCATCATTATATCATCAGCATCTGTTTTAGATATTAGACTCCAGGGTAACGAGTCAAGCCGGGTAAGCCGCGTTTTGCCCATGCCTTGACAAGGAAGAAGAGGCTTGACTAAATGCTCTGGCAAGCAGGAAGAGTAACCCTGGACATTTTGAGAGTGTGAAGTCTAAAATCTACCTCTTGTATTATGAACTTGTTTATAAATTTAACTATATATATATATATATATATACATATACAAACATGTATATATATACATCTATTCAATATTGGCATCGTTAGACAACATCATTACTGTTTTTGTTTTTTTGTAATTTTCATCAATATCATCTTCATCATATCAGTAGCCATTCATTATTATTATCACAATTATTGCAATTATCATCCTATCCTATCCTATCTGACCATCATCACGATCACCATAATCTCATCACCATCACTGTCTATCATTACTATTATCATCATGTATTTACATCGTCACTATTACCACCACTATTTCACTATCNGGGAGAGGAAGAGTAGGGATAGGAGATGAAGGAGGAGGAGGAGGAGGAGGAAAAGGAGGGAGAGGAGGAGTAGGGATAGGAGATGGAGGTGGAGGAGGAGGAGGAGGAAAAGGAGGGAGAGGAGTAGTAGGGATAGGAGATGGAGGTGGAGGAGGAGGAAAAGGAGGAGGGGGAGGATATGAGTGAGAGAAGAAGTAGGGATAGGAGATGGGGGAGGAGGAGGTGGAGGAGGAAGAAGGTGGATGAGAAGGAGGAAGAGGTCAAGGAGTGCGAACAGTAGAAGTAGGAAAATGAGAATGAGAGGCATGAGGAGGAGGAGAAATACAAGAAGGAGAGGTCAAGGAGAAGAGGAAGGGGGAGGAGGAGGAGGAGGAGAAGAAGGAGAGGTCAAGGAGGGGGAAGAAGAGGAGAAGAAGAGGTCAAGGAGGGGAGGAGGAGAAGAAATAGGAGGAGGTGAAGGACGACGAGGAGGAGGAGAAGAAGGAGAGGTCAAGAAAGGGAAAGAGGAGGAGAAGAAGAGGTCAAGGAATGGAAGGAGGAGAAGGAGAACTGATTAAAAACTGATTGAAAAATGTTTATTCAACATGTATAAAATCAGTATACATGCATAAATGGCTGAGCCTTTTAGGAGTTTAAATACTCTCTTGAGAAGGCATCTGATTAGAAATACTAAATCATAAGAGAGAGATATGAAAGGCTGACCCACGAGTGACCCATGGTTGATATAGAAAATGTACAAATATAACAAATGACAAGTACAGGAAGGTTCAAAATAAGGGATGAAGAAAAATATTCAAATTGCTCGTAAGGACTCGAATTTTGAAAGTTATTTTTTCTTCATAATGGTGAAGAAGAAAAGGAGGGGGAGGAGGAGGAGGAAGAAAAAGAAAAAAGAAAAAATGGAAGTAGAAGAAGAGGAGGAGGAAGAAGAAGAAGAAGAAGAAAAAGGAGAGAGAGAGAGAGAGAGAGAGAGAGAGAGAGAGAGAGAGAGAGAGAGAGAGAGAGAGAGAGAGAGAGAGAGAGAGAGAGAGAGAGAGAGAGAGAGAGAGAGAGAGAGAGAGACAGAGACAGAGACAGAGACAGAGACAGAGACAGAGACAGAGACAGAGACAGAGACAGAGACAGAGACAGAGACAGAGACAGAGACAGAGACAGAGACAGAGACAGAGACAGAGACAGAGACAGAGACAGAGACAGAGACAGAGACAGAGACAGAGACAGAGACAGAGACAGAGACAGAGACAGAGACAGAGACAGAGACAGAGACAGAGACAGAGACAGAGACAGAGACAGAGACAGAGACAGAGACAGAGACAGAGACAGAGACAGAGACAGAGACAGAGACAGAGACAGAGACAGAGACAGAGACAGAGACAGAGACAGAGACAGAGACAGAGACAGACAGACAGACAAAGACAAACAGTCGGGCAAATAAAGAGGCAGAATCACCCACATCTCCCGTATATTCCGCGCATCAACCTCGCCACCGGACGATCCCGAAACAGATAAGCTGCTTGCTCTTAAAACTGCATTGGTATTGGCATTGTGTTGAGACAAGAGGCGGGTCTGGGCTTCTGCGGGTAGGTGGGCGGGCGGGCAGTGGGCAGGGTGGGGCACTGGCAATAGGGCGTGGGTGGGCGGGCAGTGGGCAGGGTGGGTCCCTGGCGATAGGCCGTGGGTGGGCGGGCAGTGGGCAGGGTGGGGCACTGGCGATAGGCCGTGGGTGGGCAGGCAGTGGGCAGGGTGGAGCACTGGCGATAGGGCGTGGGTGGGCGGGCAGTGGGCAGGGTGGGGCACTGACGATAGGCCGTGGGTGGGCAAGGATATGTAGGAAGGTAGAAGAGTTTGGATGGTGAGAGGCCATATAGCGGTCAAAGAGTGGGCTGAGGATACATAGCAGGTGGACAGAGAGTAGACTCAGAGTGGCCGGAGAGTGAATAGTAGGTGGGCAGAGAGTGGGCAGCGAGTGAGCAAAGGAGTGGACAGAAAGTGGCCAAGAGAGAGTCGTGGTGGCCTTGTGGGACAGACAGTAAGATGGAGGTGGAGGTGGAGGTGGGGGTGGTGGGTGGAGATGGATGTGGTGAGTGAGGTGGAGATGGAGGTGGTGGGTGGAGGTGGAGGTGGATTTGGAGGTGGAGGTGGAAGTGGAGGTGGTGGGTGGAGGTAGTGGCTGGAGGTGGAGGTGGAAGTGGAGGTAGTGGGTGGAGGTGAAGGTGGAGGTAGTGGGTGGAGGTGAAGGTGGAGGTGAAGGTGGAGGTAGTGGGTGGAGGTGAAGGTGGAGGTAGTGGGTGGAGGTGAAGGTGGAGGTAGTGGGTGGAGGTGGGGAGGAAGGACATTCATC
>BOPN01003670.1:145000-150909 GCA_017312705.2 Penaeus japonicus | reverse complement strand
TGAGCAACAAGCACACTGGGAACAAGACGTTATACAATGGTGTTGTTTATGCTGGGGACAACAGAACTGGATTTTCTTCTTCTTTTTCTTCTTTTTGTCTTTTTTTGATTCTTCATTTTCTTCATCCTCTTCTTCTTCTGGATTTTCTTCTTCTTCTTTTCCTTTGTCTTCTTTTAATTCTTCCTTTTCTTCATCCTCTTCTTCTTCTGGATTTTCCTCTTCTGGATTTTCTTTTCTTTTTTTCTTTGTATTCTTTTAATTCTTCATTTTCTTCATCCTCTTCTTCTTCTGGATTTTCTTCTGGATTTTCATCTTCTTTTTTCTTTGTCTTCTTTTAATTCTTCATTTTCTTCGCCATCTTCTTCCTTTGGATTCTCTTCCCCTTCTTTTTTGTTTGTCTTCTTTAATTCTTTCTTTTCTTCATCACCTTCTTCTTCTGGATTTTCTTCTTCTTTTTCTTTGTCTTCTTTTAATTCTTCATTTTCTTCATCATCTTCTCCTTCCTGTTCTTATGTTTTTCTTCGTTTTTTTTCTTCTTCTTCTTCTGCTTCAACTTCTTATTCTTTGTCTTCGTCTTCTTCTTCCTCCTCTTCTTCTTCTTATTATTATTATTTGCAAAGGTGGATGACGTAGTGGAAGAGGTACGCTCTTACGATTCCAATAACCAGGACTAATGACAACAAAGAAATAACAACGACAGGCCATATTCACCCCATAAATTCCAACCCAGGAACCCATTCGCTTCCACCCCATGTTGTGTCCCTCAAGGTACGACATACGACATAACGACCTCTTTCCCTTCTCTCTCTTTTTTCCCTCCTTTTCTCTTTCTTTTTTTTTATGTGGAGAGAAGAAGAGAATAAGGGCCAGGATGCGAGAGGCGAGAGCGACACCGCGGAGTGGCACCCCCGCCCGTGCCAACCCAGTGCCTCGCAGTGTCACGCCTGATGACAATCTCAGCGGGATCCCTTAGCCGCTACTGGGTGGTGTGGGGGGGAGGGGGAGAGGGGGGAGGAGAGGGGAGTGGAAAGGGGGCGTTTGCGTTTGTGTGTGTCTGTGTGTTTCTTGTATGTGTACTTTTTTTTGAGGAGGAGAGTGTGTTTATTGTGTCTGAGTGTGTGTTTATTGGGTATGTTTGTGTTCTTTTTTTTGTTTGTATGTGTGTGTTTTAGTAAGTGTTTATTGCACATGCTTATGTTTGTTTATGTGTCTATATGTATTTATCTATATCTATGTTTAGGGGGATGTTTACATGACTTAATACATATATAGCATAAGACTTTCTTCAACATGTGTATATGAGGCTATGGTCGCGAGCATGAATGACGTGCTTTCGCGAGGGAAGGGCCAGGCTTGGGTGCGGATGAAGGGAGAAAAAGGGGAAAAGGGTGTGGGAAGGGTGAAGGGTGAATGAAGGGTGGGGCGAGAAGGGACAAGGATAGTCCTGTGTAAGAAGGAGGTACCAGGAAGGAGAAAAGGGGGAGGTTGTCCAAGAAATAAGGGAGAGACGGAGAGAGTGAGTGAGTGAAAGAGAGAGAGATAGATAGATAGATAGAGAGAGAGAGAGAGAGAGAGAGAGAGAGAGAGCCAGAGACAGACAGACAGAAACAGACAGACAGAGAGAGAGAGAGACATACAGCGACAGAAACAGAGACAGAGAAACAGAGAGAGAGGAAAAAAAAAGAGCTAGACCGAGAGACAGACGGCCCATATAGCAAGAGAAAGAGAGAGCGAGATGAGACGGCGGGTTGCTGCCGGCCGGCTCGGAGGAACTTCCCCAGATAATGAGCAGAGAGGAGAGGGTTTACTGTATCTAATGATAGGGTCTGGCCAGTGCCATGGAGTGTCACAAGCTACTGGGTTCCGGAAGGAGTCACTGCGCTACGGTATCGTCTGCTAATGGTAACCGCAGAACGACGGCAGATATTGAGTATGTCTTGTTGGGGATGGGAGAGACACCGTGAGGGTAAATGACATGAGGGTGATGTGAGGGTTTTAAAAAAAAGAAGGGGAAAAATGATCGCAGACATTGTTACATTTTTTTTTTTTTTTTTTTGGGGGGGGGGAGGGGAGGGGGTGATAAATATAATTAAATGCTGTTTTGTTTTGTTTGATTTCACTTTTTCTTCTCATAGTCTCTTTCTCTTACTCTCTTTCTCTCTCTCTCTCTTTCTTTCTCTCTCTCTCTCTCTCTCTCTCTCTTTCTCTCTCTCTCTCTCTCTCTCTCTCTCTCTCTCTCTCTCTCTCTCTCTCTCTCTCTCTCTCTCTCTCTCTCTCTCTCTCTCTCTCTCTCTCTCTCTCTCTCTCTCTCTCTCTCTCTCTCTCTCTCTCTCTCTCTCTCTCTCTCACCCATTTACTGCACTCAAGATATATATATACAGTAATACTAACTTATGTGCGTGAGTGTAATATCTGTGTGATGAGTGTGCGTGAGTATCCACTTTTTCCTCTCTTAAAACTACCATTAAAACGAAGTAAGGCAAATGTGCAGTTTATATCAACACTGTCAGATTTCAGTTTCTTGTCTCAATTTCTCCCTTTCTCTCTAATCTTACTTTCTCTCTCTCTCTCTCGCACTCTCTCTCTCTCTCTCTCTCTCTCTCTCTCTCTCTCTCTCTCTCTCTCTCTCTCTCTCTCTCTCTCTCTCTCTCTCTCTCTCTCTCTCTCTCTCTCTCTCTCTCTCTCTCTCTCTCTCTCTCTCTCTCTCTCTCTCTCTCTCTCTCTCTCTCTCTCTCTCTCTCTCTCTCTCTCTCTCTCTCTCTCTCTCTCTCTCTCTCTCTCTCTCTCTCTCTCTCTCTCTCTCTCTCTCTCTCTTTCTCTCTTCAGACGATCATTAAAACGTAGTAAAACCCATGGCTCGCAAGCTCCGTTAACAATAGATCAAGTATTTACACGCCATCAAATAAATGTAATTCCTCGATGAATTCAAAAGGATTTTTTTTTCCAAGAAAAGATAATAACAACAATGAGGATCATTTGTGGGCGCTTTTCCTTCCTTTCCCTTCCCCCTCCCCCTCCCCCTCCCCCTTCCCCACACCTAGAGTTTCCTTCCGTCTCCTACCCATAGTCAAGTTTTTCCTCCCCCTCCTCCTTCCTCCTGCTCCTCTTCCTACTCCTCCTTCTTCCTCTTCCTACTCCTCCATCTCCCTCCTCATCCCTCCAACCTCCACCTACCTCCTTCCCCTCCCCCCACCCTCCCCTTCCTCTGACCTCCTCCTTCTTCTCCATCCTCCCTCCTCCTCTTCCCCCTCCCCCTCTTCCCACCCTCCCCTTCCTCCCACCCTCCCCCCTCCCCTCCTCCTTCTCCTCTTCCCTCCCCCCTCCCCCTCCTCCTTCTCCTCCTCCTCTCTCCCCTCCCCCTCCACCTTCCTCCTCCTCCTCCTCCCCCTCCTCCTCCTCCCCCCCTCTCCACCTTCCTCCATCCACCCTCCCCTTCCTCTGACCTCCCCCCCAACCGAACTGTGTCCGCAGTTTACACAAAGACGGGGACAACATACATTTAGGGGTGGCAAGGTCCCAGCGGGGTGCCGTCAACGCTGGCACTCCCGCGGGATTTATGGTGCCATCCCGTTGTGCCACATTTTATCTCCCGAATCGTGGGTGGCACGGATTCCTGGAGTTCCGCGGGTGGAATGGAAGCGCAGAGGGGGAATCGGGGTGAGGGATGGGAGAAGAGGGAGGGAGGAAAGAAGGAGGGGAGAGGGATAGAGAAGGGATAGAGGAAGGGAGAGGGAGGAGGATGGAAGGGGAGAAGAGGAGAGGAAAGAAGGAGAGCGAGAAGGGAATAGCGAGGGAGAGGGAGGGAGGATGGAAGGGGGGGAGAGGGCGAGAGGGAAAGAAGGAGAGAGAGGGAGAGGGAGGGAGAGAGAGGAAGGATGGGAGGGGGAGAGAGGGAGTAGAGGAAAAGGGAGAGAGGGCGAGAGGGAGAGAGCGAGAGAGAGAGGCAGAGGAGGGAGGGAAGAAAGGAGGGTGGATGTGAGTGAGGAAGGGAGAGAGAGAAGGAAGAGGAAGAAAGAGAAGAAGAGGAAGAAGAAGAAGAAGAGGAAGAGAAAGAGAAAGAGAGAGAAGAAGAAGAAGAGGGAGAAGAGAGAGAAAGAGAGACAGAGAGAGAGAGAGAGAGAAGAGGGAGAAGAGAGAGAAAGAGAGACAGAGACAGAAAAACAGATATTTGGGGAGACAGACGTTGGATTGAGGGCAAGAGACGAATGGGGGGGAGAAAGAGATCTTGGGGAGATAAGTTAGTGTAAGGAGATGATGCGAAAATGCGCGAAAACGAAGGGGAGAAGGAGAGGGAAATGAGAAGAATCACCAAAACGAAAGAAAAAGAAAAAAAAATCAAAAACAAAATACTGAAGAAAAAGAAAGCTAAACGGATAAACAAATCTGCCCACGTACGTGAGTGTGGGAATGAAACCCTTAAGGCCTTGGAAACGAAAAAAAAACGAAACGAAAGAATATTCTCAAAACGTTCATTCACAGCGAGTGTTTATGCCCTATCATTGCTCGTTACACAACACACGTGACTATTTTGTCAACACTTCCCACTGTTACAAAAACACAACCAACTGTTGCATTAATTTCCAAAACAGTCACAACAAACATAACTATCAGCATCGCACAACTTAGATAACACGTACAACATTACCAACTGTCACAACAGAGCGCCCTGTCACATTAATATAGTCGACGGTCGCATTGCCGAAGTCTTCAGAGATCCTCTCGTGGCCGCGGCGGCGCTGCTGCGACCATATACCATAAGATCTTCTTCCTCTCTTTAGCATTATCTATATGACGTTTCATGAGACCGTGGGATGCTCTCTCCTCGCTTCACGTGAACTTGCACACACCGCTTTGTATTTTCGGGGGTGCGGGGCGGGGGGGGGGGGGGGATTGGGATTGAAATCACGTTGCGAAGAGTTTTGTGTTACGGTGGAATATGGTGGTTTGTATGTTTTGATGAATATGCGTATTTATTTTTGTTTTTTCTTTCTTTCCCTTGTCAAGATATTCGTATGGAAAGGGGAATAAGGTAATACATTACAATAACAAATTTCCCCAAACCACAGACAGCATTTGCAAACCGATTCTGTATATGGAATAAATACAGTTTTGCAACGACTTGTGACAGCAATAGGGTAGCCTGGCGAGAGAAAGACGACAGGAGAACACACGAGGTTGTGTCAGTGAAAGTAAAAGTAGAAGAAATATACATCTACATGTGCAGAATCATCAAGTCCTCGCCCTGACGTAGACACATAAATCCATACAGAGCGTTGGATACATGCAGGTACGTAGAAATGCTAGTAAACATACATAACAGCTGGCTAACTGTAGTCACGAGCCGCCCTTAATACAGCTAGACAACGGAAGGTCCCCGCGAGCATAGGGCACAATACTGCAACAATCAAGAGCAGGTTGGCATCAAAGCGGTACATCTCTGAAAGTGAAATGCAACCACGATCAAACATAGACCATTAGTGGTGTAATGCGTGCAGTGGTTCGATGCCGGAATAATGAGATCAGAAAACGACGAAACTCAAATGGTGAAGCTCGGTTATTTCATCATTAGGAGGGTACGAGGATACTCCGGAGGATAGTGATGGTATGGTGATAGGAGGAAATGATGAGAGGGATGGGAAAGAGGATGTTGAAATAGTGCACAGGGCGGGCTTTAGATCAGGCAGATTGGAGGAGAGAGTTGGGCGACGGATGAAAAAAAAAAAAAAAAAAAAAAAAAACACTAACCAAAACAGTGAGTGAGGAATGGTGAGGCTGAGATGGTGAGTCCAAGATTAATTTGAGGCGGCGGCCGTAATTAGCCCACAGAGACGCCCTTACAAGGCTCACACGCGGCGCGGACACAGCAACACTGCACTTACACCAGACCAACTTGAAATGCAATTACTGAA